>VKOC01027544.1:0-35640 GCA_009364415.1 Spea multiplicata
ATATATACCAATCCACACATATATACCAAACCACACATATACACCAATCCACACATATATATACTAATCCACACATATATATTCACTCAAGGGAACCGGAGGTCTGTTAAAGACCACCGATACCGCTCCCTTGCGAGCCTGCTCCTCCAGCGGCGGACATTACTGTCCGTCTCTGGAGGGGTGCCGGAAGTTGGGGCGCCGCGGCGGCGTCGGACCCCGCGGTCGCACAGGTCGCACACCCCAAAGGCCGGCCCTGACTATCTCTGCCCCCCACCTAAACAGCCTACCTGTGCAAACTATGCCCCCTTAACAACCTGCTAGTGCCACCTCTGCCACCTAAATAGCCTGCCTTTGCCCACATCTTCCCCTAAACACCCTCCCTGTGCCACCTCTGCCTCTTGTTAGACATCCGCCTTAAAACCATGGGCATTAATATGGAGCCTCCACTAAAGCTGCAACAGTCTCCACTCTTCTGAAAGGGCTTTCTGCAAGTTTTTGGATTGTGGCAATTCAGCCAAAAGAGCATTTGTGAGCTGAGGTTGGGCAAGAAGGACAAGGTTAAAGTCAGTGTTCCAATTCATCCCAATGGAGTTAAGGTCAGGACTATGTGCAGTTCCACCAAACCCATTAAACTGTGTCTTTATGGACCTTGCTTTGTGTACTGGGGCACAGTCATGCCGGAATATGAGGGCATATATTTATGGAATATGAGGGCCTTCCCCAATCTGTTCCAAAAAAGCTGGAAGCATACAACTGCCTAAAATATGTTAATGCGCTGTAGCATTATAATTACCCTTTATTCGAATTAAGAGTCCTAGTCCAAACCCTGAAAAACCGCCCTAAAACATTATCCCTCTTCTACCAAACTTTATAGTAGGCACTATGTCAACTGCCAAACCCAGGTTTGTCCATCAAACTTTGTTTATCACCACAAAGAGCATGTTTCCACTGCTCCAGAGTCCAGAGGCGGTGGGCTTTACACTACTCCAGACGATGCTTGGTATTGTGCATAGTGGTCTTCTGCTTGGGTGTAGCTGCTCAGTCATGGAAACCCATTTCGTGAAGCTCTCGACACACAGTGTTTGTGCTGATGTTACTTCCTGAGACACTTTGGCGAGTGATGCACTTCAGCACTCAGTAGTCCCACTCTGTGAGTGTTCTACTGCTTTGTGGCTGAGCTATTGTTGCTCCTCGATGCTTCTACTTCACAATAATAGCACATCCAGTGGACCGGGCCACATCTAGGAGAGCAAATGTTTCACATTTTGACCAAGGTAGCATCTTATGAAGTCACTGAGCTCTTCATTCAACTGCCAATGTCTATGGAGATGGCTGCCTACGTGTTTGATGTTATACACTTGTTAGCAATGGGTGTAGGTGAAACGCCTAATCTTTGTACTTTTTGCCATATGGTGCACTTTTAATGTCCCTTAATCATCTGGTTGTTAATCATGTGGGAGAACAGAATATATCTTAAATTAATGGAAGAATGTCATGGGAATGTTGAGCGTTGTAATGAAATGTGATCAAATAAGATGGATGAGGATGAGGTGAGTTGTTCCTATTTGGAACACTGTTAACATGGTTCATTGATCCTAGCAGTAAGGCTCTGTTGTTTCCTCTGCTGTAATCAAAGGGTCCAGCCGATGTGAAATAAGTTGTTCTTGGGAAATAAAAGATAACTATTTTAAGACATAAATACAAACCCACCTACGATAATAATAGCCCTGTAGTTTGGGGTTCTACCTTCAGGTGGAATAAATGCCCGATTCCATTTCTCTAGGCATTACTTTTACATTCATTTCTCTGTGGTAGGATGTTTTGTTAAACGCTAATAGCAGCTTTCTATAAATGTCCTAAGCTATTAAAAACAGAACAGTTTTAAGTTGTTTCTGCCTTCAGCAGCCCTTGAAGGTTGTGCTTGTGTTACGCGAATGCACTGTTCTTGGTATGGCTTTCTACATCTTTATGTTTTAGTCTTTCAGATGCAGATCTCGGTTAATGCTATTCCCTACTGAGATAATTACATTTGTAAATGAATAATTTATATTGGATTATTTATAACAAATCTACAGAGTCTTATAGTCCAATTGCTGTACCTGTGTCAACACAATGGGACATTTCCATTAAAAATTGTTGAAAGTGGACCAATGAGGTATAACGGTTATTTGGTTTGCACAAGAAATGCCCATTATAAATATGAGACAAGAGGGCAGCCCCAGATAGGCCATTTGCACCCCATACTGGTGCTACCATGCGCGACCAGAGGCTAGACAAGCCTCTACGTGAGCATAAAGTGTAGTGTGTAGCCGTGCAGATCCATCCAGGGCAACCTCATGATCCCAACTCTGGCAAGAGGGGACATGTATAGAAAGTCATGTTCATGCAAAGTGGAGAAAGTGGTCACCGTAGCAAATGTTCTTCCTGATTGGATCATTCTGTTGCTGCTATTCTGTTGATTTTTTTAAATTTTGCACCTCCAATATAACCACCAATGTTATACTAACACTAAGAGTTTAAATTCCGGTGAATAAGATGACACCAATAACTGATTGTGGTCTCTCAGTCTTTGCATCACAACAAATGGGCAGACTAGATGGGCCCAATGAATCCTATTTCCAAATTTATTGGAAACAACCCACTTAAAAATATGATGTGATGGAATCCGCACAGTTATGCTGAAAGCTGAACAGGGGGGTAGACACCCGTGTCGTAATTATCCCTATTAAGTATGTAACACCGGCTGCAAGAACACAGAGATTAAAAATACAAGGAAGGCTGTAACACCTTCTGTAGTGAGCTGGGAGGGTTAATGTATTTTGTGAAAGTCATATTTTCAACAAATATATCACCTAAAACATTAAGGGACAGGCATATGTGTAGTGTTTTTAACACCAAATATTTTTTCTATTGCAAGATAGATGCATTTCAGAATGAGGATGACAAAGAACTGATAACATGTTCTTACCAAAACTGTATTCCAGGCTTTATCAGAATTATGAGTAAAGAATGAACAGAAGGGACAGCATAGCTGAGGAATGATTTTAGGGGAAACTTGAGATTTGGATTTGAGAAATGACTAATGATCTGTAGTTTTATTTTTGCTGCATGGATCTGGTGATTAATAATAATTTATGCTTCTCTGTTCTTTTTTAAAGGCATGTGACAAGGACTGCTCCAGGCATCATTCTGCAGACATGCACCTTGCTAAATAACATTCCCCTGGCCGGGCAAGCGAATAGTGCTACACAGTGAGAGCAGCAGTAACTGGACACTGTATTGGAAGGTGAGTAAAAATGTATTATTATGGCCTGGGGACCAAGTCATTAGGCTACAAAAAAACTTACAAGTATCCGATAATGTCATTTTGTACTCAGTTTAATGTATTTATCAGTTATCAGCATATTGATATTTTTTTCTCAATCTAATTACTTTGTTTTGGTTAAGCTCCTGGGCTCCCACGACTATATATATATATATCTATATATATATATAGATATATAGAGATATCTATATATATCTCTCTCTATATATATAGAGATATATATATAGATATCTATATATATAGATATACATTTCTAAATATATATATGTTGGGTGGATAATAAGGTTATGTGTTTTTAAATGACAAAATGCTGTTTTACTGCAGACACAATTCAGTTTGCTAAAAAAAAAAAAAGTCTGTAATAATGATGGCATACGGTTGCTTATAACAGACACTAATTCATTATCAGAATTAGCATATTTATGGATTTTACCATAATATATGAAGGGAACTATGCAAACAAGAATTACGGTGGTAGAATTTACCACACACCCTTTTTGTCATCCTATATACATACTATCTTCCATGCGTCTTATTATTGGAGATCAGTAATGAGTCATTCAATGCATTCTTTATGAAAAATTCCAGTTTAATATAGCTAATACTCACAATAATGCTGCTATTTATATGTATATTTATACAGTACATATATTAATTCAACATTCTGATGGAAGACAATGCACTATTATGACACAGCAAGCGTTGGAGGTTGCTTAAGTCAATTTTTATGATCATATGTCTGCGTTGGAAAGAATTTTTTTTTCTTCTGTTGCATATTAATACAAATGTGATAATCCAGTTCTCCATTTCTCATTTTCTGGATACATAAACAGATAATGAATAATAGAATCTAAGTACATTCTGCTATACAATGGGCTGTTTGTCCACACAAGTGAAAAGCCTTATGGGTCACCATAAATCATGTAGCTGTGTCTAAATGCAATCACATGACCCATAGGTTTAGTGCTTTATATGTTTTTGATGGTTATTGTACCAGTCCAAAACCCATATGTCCATAGAACAGTAACACACAGAATGGCAGTGTCTTCTTGCAAGAGATTAAGGCCTAATCCAGTGGTGTCTTAATCTGCAGTGGACTAAGCCACATATGATGCCCAACCACATGGGGCTATTTAGAGAATGTACAAGTATTTTGGGAAAAGGGAGAGGAAAAGTGATGTGTCTTTGTTATGATGAGATGTCCATGGAATACAGTGTTGATTTCTTTTTTTACTGTAAGGTGTCATCCAGTGGTATAACCATGGAAGCTCCATGGAAGGTCTTCCCATGGTTCTCTGTACCAGTAGGCTAATGGAGGAGCAGTGATTTTTGTGAAAGTACAGATCTCTCTTCACTTGTTCTGTTGCTGGTCAGTTAGTAGACAAAAGGCTATGGTGTTGGAATATGCCTCCTGACATATTTCTATGATGATTATAATGCCATCAATCAACATGTATAAAGCCATGTAACCTGAAGGTTGCACACAGTCCTGAGTGGATGTGAAATGAAGCAAACAGAATCATTTGCATTTGTGTCAGTTGGTTTGGTAAATGACTCTAGTAACATGATCATCTTATATCTTTGAGAATAATATTATGTGTCAACAATAGGAAACTAGTTCCCTTAGTAAACTTTTGTTGTTCTTTCCACTTGCTGGTCCAGTGACATGTCTTAAAAGCCTTGTATGAATGACAGTAACACGAGGAACATAGTCTGGCCAACAACTGTTTCTCCTGTGGCATGTTAGTTATTAATAAGGAGAATCATTAGAACGCAAACATATATGTGGAAGAGTGGGGTTTCTCAGGAATTCTTTTACTATCTAGACTGCAATGGGAAAATGGGTACCTCAGAATTACAAATTCCCCTCATGCAAAATGTTGGCTTTATATTCTAGTAACTGAATAGGGTGTCCCCCATCCATAGAGGTAATATGCTGTCCTCCCTGCAAGAGTTAATGGTTTATTTAGTTTCCAAAAACTAAATAAACTAAAAATTAAAAAAAAAAAAAAAAAAAAACTTTAAAAATGTACAAGGTAGAAAATGACAAAATAGTTTATAAGGTCACATATTGTTGAGTAAATTATAGAGTTCAATTTCTCAGTAGAATGTAGACAAATCTAGCAGCTTTAATAACCGCAAGAAACAACCAATGAACCACATAAACAAATATAACAAAAACAGGGGCAGTAAAGCAAGAAAATAGCATAATTAAAAAATAATCATCAATTTACTCAATGTACTGGAGTGTTCCTTTTATTATATTTTCTCAAACCCACTTTTCCATTAGCATCTTTTTACCCCTTAATTGATTCCTGGGAAGTTTGCCAACTTGGTATCCATGTAAAGTACAAGAGGGTTTTCATCAATTACAAAGAATCACTCATCAGGTCTTTAGGACAGAATTCTGTCAATCTTCAATGCTGATACCATCTGGTGCTTTAGATAGATATATTGTAAGCAGAAATATTTTTATAAATAACCCTTGCAATGCTGGCACCTGTTTAATGCTTTTTTGCCTTCATGCCCCCTCTTTTTTCCAGTCAATTTTGCAGTTTTTATATTTACATATATTACATTTGACTATACAGTGTGTGTGTGTGTGTATGTATATATATATATATATATATAACTTCTATATGATGATAATGTGTAGTGCTTTAAACTGGGGTGAGCTAAGCGTTATGGTGCCTGGGTGCAGCATTCCATCGGCCCCCACTCCCCCAACTAAATTATGTGCACATACTAACACCATACACATACATGCACACACAATCTCCCTCCTTTCTCCTCATCGCCCCTGACACTCTAGAACACCATACAGTAACAAGCACACACATGCGAACAACACAGACTCACACATGCTAACAGCATACACACACATACTTGCTAACACCATACACTAACATACACTAACATTTTACTGTCATAAAGTAAGATACATTTATGTTAACACCATCTGCTCACACATACACATGCTATCACCATGCACTCACTCTACCACCATACATACACACACACACTCTCCAACACCATACACTAACACACGCTCACTGGGACCCATGGAGAGGACTGAAAGCAAGCCTGCTACTCACAGATTATGTACCCTGTCTCTCTGCCCTGTAGAGTGGGACTGTTGTCCTCCCCTGGGACCCAAACTCCCCAGTCTTCAAGTGCACCCCAGTACTAGTTAGTGGGACAGGGGCCTCTTGCTTAACTCAATTGGCTGCCCAGAGGTTTGCTTTGATCCGAATAGACAATCGGGGATTTTAAATTGAGGATAGCAGTCACAATGAGGAAATTGAGTTAAGTTCGCTAAACGTGCACACAAGATTAGGCCGTTAGAACTTATTGTTTGACTGTTTGCCCTGGGAGTGGAATTCATTACTAGTGACTATGATTTAAGCATTCGTTCTTTATTTTAATTAATTTGGATTTTAGATTCATTTCAGTTGAGCCACATGTATCTTGTTAAAGGTAGTGGTCTCTACAGAGGTGAACATTTGGCATGGATAGTCCATCAGTTTTCTACTTTACACGACAATTGCTTTTTGTACGTTATTTATAACAGAGCAGTCTATGAGCAGAGACCAATTTAACTTTGAAAATCACATTCTGGTAACTTTATACCTTTTTTAAAAAAAATATATCTTCATGAAATACTCCTCGACAGGCATACTCTTTAATAGTCCTACATTGTTATCTCTGTAATTAGAGACACATAGACAGCATGGCTGCCAACTATCCTGCATATGATAGGATAGTCCTGACAACCTGCCTTGTGTCCCAACTGTCCTGGCCATTGTCTTTATCAGATGAGCGGCTGGCAGTTCTGGATGCAGAATGCTCAAACGAGGCAGTGTATCTCTACAAATGAGGTAGAGACAGGGCTTTCGCTTTAGTGGAATGTCCCATGGTGTCACAGAGCCATACAATTAACGTGCAAGTGATGTCATCCTTCCACAACTGTATTGGAATTGGGATCCAGGAAATTAAAACTTCAGTTTAACACAAATATACTTGTAAGAGGCATACATTTTAGGATGTTAAAGATCATTGCATCCCAGCAGGGTGCATCTTCCTTATTGGATCTTAACTCTTTACTATATGTAGTTCCTTAAATTACTTGCTACAAAGACTGAAAACTACCCTGGCACTAGATGGTATCATGTAATGTTTGCTTGCTATTTATGATATGTATATATGCATTTTTCAATTTTTGTTTCAGTAATCATTCAGAACATCATGGCAGGTGAAACAGAGCCCAGCCAGGAAGCTCAGGTTGATTTCCTGAGCACTAAGATCTCAGGTAAAAACAAAGCAAGTGTTTTGATTGCAGATCCGAGGCGGAATCCATGTTAAGTGCACTCAGGGCCTGGCCAGACAGTACAGTACCAGTGTGTTTTATTGCCTATGATTTGTACCTTTGACCAAGGCCACACAAGGATTAGCATACTATCCACTAAACACATGCATACTAAAGAGTTAATAGCTGATATAAGCATTGCTTTAGTTGCAGCCAGATAAATCATAAGCTGTGAGGCTGTTTATCCAGTGTACAGCGCTACAGCATTTTATGGCGCTATATAAAACAATAAATAATAAAAATAATAAAATTATAAGTGTACTTTCCACCGGTTTCCTCTTCCATTTTGAATACCTCTGCCAGGCTGGCCTTCCTATCACAATAGATACACAGTCATTGTGGGCAATTTCTGGAGGGTGGGCATCAGAGGTGGGTAGAGGCACTGTAAGAGGACTGGGGCAGGACTATGAACATACCTCAAGCCCCTCCTGCCATATTGACATACCGGCTACCTGCAGCCCTCCCTTTTCTGGATGTGGAAAGCTATCCTGCTGATGTCGGTCTGCTGAGGTCTGTTCTGTAAGGGCATATACCTCCATCAGTTTTACAACGTGGTGGTTTCCAGGGAGATCTCCCTAACACAAAATGATCCCCACTGCCCGCAAAAGAGGGATAGTGGGGTAGCTCAGCTGGACAATGGGAAAGTAATTTTTTTTTGTAAAATGTGACATTTAGGAGAAATGCTATTACTACTCATACCAACCAGACCAAAATTTAAACTCATGACACTTACAAAGCCCTTACAAAGCCCTTAACACTGCACCCCCTACCTCAGTAAAAGCCAACCTGTTCAGAGAAGCATACAATCTCTTTTCTTAACACTGCATAACCTGTATTATGAGCTTTGAGATTTCGAGACCACCGACTACTGTTTGTGATCTCTGCTGCAATTAAAACAACCTTGCCCAAGACGTCCCTCACCTTCTGTCTCAGAATGATGGGAGTTTAGACCTTAGCTCTCAAGAGCTGTTGCCCCTACCTTCTGGTTTGCTGCCTGTCTATACCGACAGTCCTAAAGGTGGGAGGTAATGGCAAGATAAGGCAAAAATCAAGTAGCAGATTAAATATAGCCCAGGCAGAGCTAGTGACTGAACAGTTTATTTCACCTTTGCCCATATGATGATATGTAGGGATATACAAAAGTGCTTGTAGGTAACAGTTTGACGGTAGCTTAATGGGAATAACAACAAATGGAATGATTCTGCACGTTGGTCCATTCCATTGGTTGCCATAGTGATAAGACCACTTTTTAAAACAAAGCAATTTACTATTCATGTTTGCTAAATTTTCCAGTGCCCTTAGGAGACTGCACCTAATATACACTCATGTTTAACATATCACTGTAAAGCACATCATGCTAAAAAGAAAAAAATACTCCATTATTGAAGATGTGCATTAATAATTAGTTTAGCTCATGTATTTACTTGGTTCATGGATTCTGTCTCCCCTCGCCACGTCATGCTTGCATATGGCTCCTGCGGTGGTGGATAAACATGAATTATTCAGATGAGCTGAATAACTTCATGGTATTTTGACGAGTGCTGTGACCTGATTCTGAGATGCTGTGTTATTTTTCTTCCAATATGGCTTTGCTTTTCCCAATTACAGTAATACGGAGATCTCACGCATGGTGGTTATGTTTTCTGAATTTGTAATCAAGGCTGTAACAGTTTAAGTATGTCTTCTCTGGGCTAGTCGATCCATTTCTCTGCATGTTGTACAACAAAGTCACTGATTATGTGTTTATAATAGGTTCATTTAAACTACTAATTACGTTTTTCGTTGCACTGGATTATAGAAACCATGAGACGAATGACAATAATGAAGCAGTATATCGCCCATAATGGGATAAATGATGATTATTTTTGGCGGATAGTTGGATATTTATAGAGTTATTTATTTCCTCAAAGAAATGCAGAATATGCTGGATCCCATAACACGACAAGCCATACTGTACATTGAGATAGGATTAGATATGGATACATTACGATAGGATATCAGATGTTATTTGATTGGATAATGTTTTAAACTTTTAAAAGCAAATATAATCTACTGTAGAAATTACTTTTTCCAGATGTGGCTCCCATGGAAGGAACTATAATATAATAAGCAGCCATGCTAACATTTCAGATTCCACCGGTGGTGAACTGAATCTCTCACAAGCTAGCAAACTAGTTTGACCTGTGGTCCATTTAACAGGAATGCTGATGGTTAGCTGTAATAGCACGGAAACATTCTTATTCTACCAAATCATTATGATGTTTTTAAAGAGGATACATCACAACCTCTCCAAATCCTCATCCTGTTCAGGGGACAGCTCCTTGAATGAGAATTCTACAATCTCCCCTGACCCCTCTGTCTCAGAACAATTATGATATTCATAATAAAACAGGATAACAATAGGATGTTGAATTACATATATATATATATACATTGAGTATAATAATATATCTTATATTATTGCCAAATTATTTTATCATACCAGTGTGTCATAAATCTACACTTTACTCCTGGCTTGGGCATTTGTCAAGTCTGACCGTTATGACAAGACTAGACTTGCATCTCTGGCTTCCTGTAGACTGATTGTGTGTAACAGCGCTCGCCGATGATACACCGTCATTTAAGGAATCCCTGGTCATGCGATCAGTCATTCCCTTCTGGTCTTTCTAGACACTGATGGGCTCTCCAATTGCTTCTCTCCTGGCAATTATTACAACCAGCAATGCAGGTCTATGGAGCATAGTGATGTCACCATGACATCAGTGGCATAAAAAAAAATGTATGAGATCCCGAAAAGGATGGAAATAATAAAATAACAAATATTTTTATCTAAAAAAAGTGCCCCTTAGACCTTCCACCATAAAAAAACACTACTCCCAAACCCCTAGTTTTAAGGTATAGGTAATATTGGTTAATATGTAAAACATGAATGTGGGGTATGACTGTAATCAGGAGAGGTTCCTGAACATAAATTTGGACATTGTTCAGTGGCACTTACAGTACTAAAGAACAACAATTAATCAAGATTTTTTTAAAAAAAATCTATTTTAGTAGAGATATTTTAGCCAGAAGTTTTTTTAATCTATTATCACTTATAATAATTGTGTTTTAAGTATTTATATATGATAGGACCTACTTCTTCTGAAGAAAGTGATGTATAATTTGTGTGGGTTCATCAAAAATCGAAAAGGGGAATCAGGCTTTAACAAACATATCGTACAAGAACAAAAAATCTGTTTGTCTTTTGATTATAAAAACCTCTGAGCCAGAAGAGGTTAATAAAATCAAATACAAAAAAACCATTGTTTGTATTTTAGACACACTACTCAGTTAAAATATCTAGTTACCATTAGCCATGCTTCTGACCATTCCCCTAAACCAAAAGTGTCCATCTTTGACTGTTTAAAATGATGGGAGTTGAGATGTCTGTAGGGGGTATGGTATTTATGGTGGTTGCGGTCTCTTCGAACACAACCAACAATAATAATAAAAAAAAATAATTAACAAATCTGTGAATAAAAAGAACCTATTTCAATACAATTTCCAAAGATTGCTTTTTAACTAGCTTTAGTAAGTGGAGGGTTGGTGTCCCCTTAATTATACATTCCTCTGGACCTCAAAGAGTGGAATCTATTATATATCTAGGAGGTAAATTGTGTTATCTGATCCTTATTTCCGCATATTAATGTTAAATTCCCCATGGTATTATGTAAATTGCTAATTTTCAGTGACAGTGTGTTGGTTGCAATCATTTCATTGCTTGCTGTAATTATTCTAGCACCTCGCTTGCTTTTACATTTCAGATTATCATCTTACAAAACATATTACTTAATATAATGGAGCACATCAATCCAATGTTTCATTTTGTTTTAATATACTGGGTGGCTAAGAAACAAGCATATTTTTAATAACATATTTTTTTGCAATTTTATATTTTATGTGAATAGCAAAGACAGGTTTTGTATTTTGCATTGAAAAAACTATGACATTTTATGAAAGGCGTAAATGAAAAGATACTTTTTCTTGTTTTTTGTGGCTGCTCCATAAAACTGAAGCCGCCATACCTGACCCCAAAAACCAAACACAGCCCCTTAGTATAGTCTTGCAAATGTCGCTCACGGCACTCTGTTCTTCCCCACCCAGTGTTAGAAACCAAGTGTGCGTAATAGGTAAGAAGTTAGAACCATAAAAGCATATACTTATCTGGATTTACATGTTTTATCTCTTCTGTTACACGTGTATCAATCAATGGCATTATAACTGTGTCACCAAAACACTGACAAACAACTGACTCCATGCTCCTACATCAGAATAAATCCACAAGGCAAGGGTCTATGCAAGGGTTAAGTATGTTAACAATGTAAACATAACATTGACCAATCTACATACTGAAATACACTTTTTTTCCTACAATCATCCTTCAAGTAGTCACTTTGATTTTGGCATTTCTGCAGATCACTTTTCTGTCCAAATCCAAACTTAACAACAATAATAATTATGCACAATAACTGTTTTAAGTAGCTGGAGCTGACACGGTTCAAATTTGATTAAAATGGTTTTTCATGATATTTATAAATAGAACCAATGCTATTGATGGTAATTTTGCTGGTCTCTTTGAATTTGTGCCTTTTTGCACTTTAAATGTGTGCAGTTCCCATAAACTGTATAAAATGGTCTAATCTTCATTCTATACCTGACGTGAAACTATTTCTGTATTGCTATTTATCATTTTTTTCTGTCATATAAATGTTTGATTGCATCATACTATTGACTGGGAGTTGCTACTTTTTATCAGGGTATAGTTACTTGGGTAAATGACGTTGGTTCCGAGCGTCAGTATGAAGCTAAACTATAACTCAGCAATAACTAGAAATGATTATGTTTATCTATCCATGCTGATTACCATTATATCATATATATGGCACTCCAATTCCGTACTCATTGTCAATATGGTCATTAACTATATTAGAGAAGGGACGGAAGCAGAGTGATAAAAGGTGTTAAACGCTGACAATTTATTTTAAGGTCAACAAACTTAGCTTAAACTTGTTAACTGATGAGATCTTGGTGACTGGATGACGTTTCTGAGAGAGGTAGCACTGGTAATAACACCTCCTGCATGGACACACTCACCAGGGACTTAGCATAAACGCACAAACACATGCTAACACCATACAGTAACACACCCTCAAACACAATGCATTCACACATACACACACTTAACACACTACACTTACACATACATATACATACTCACGGTAACATCATTCACATGCGTATACTACAGATACACCTATCCTCTCCCTCTGGTGTAGGGATAAAAACTGTTCATGATCACTGCCAAAAGGGGTTCTCCAACACAACCAGAGTTAGACGTACCTCAGACAGCTACGGCCCTTAGTGGTGCCAGACTTGAAAAATACATACTGACATCTGGTGCGTGGTGATGGTAACCAGGGTCACCATTAATGGAGAACTCCTTGTTAACGTCATCTAGCCCAAGGTTACAGTGTAAGTACTTTACAATTAGTTTTGTAACAATCAATGGGAGTGCTTTCAGCATAGATTGTTAGACCCTCACCCCTTTATACAGCACCTACATTTAATGTTTAAATCTGAGACTATTCTTTGAGATGAGGTCACTGGGCTAAAACTGTAAAATGTCTAATAGGTGCGCATGTTTGGGAAAACAACGTGGTGCACAATTTTGCCTTCCTGTTGGTACTGTGTTAAAGCACCACTCTCCCTTTATTGGACAGCCATCACCTCATCTACATCTAGTGATTTCATTATGTGAATTCACAGCAAGACAAGAATTCGGGTGCAGTTATGGTGTTCGAAAAGCAAGTTTTTGACAGTCCTAATTTGGGAAATGTTCATTCCTTCTTTCTATACCTGGTATCAGACATCTAAAAAAATGTTTTTAAAAAAGTCCAACATTCCACAACAGAATTAAGTATTTCTGACTTACAGCTACAAAATGTAAAATGGTTATTAAGATGCATTTAAACAGTTTTATTTGTGTATCACATTCATGAGCCCTCCCTTTGTGTCAAGGCCATAGAAATACATTATTTTTTCTGGTTAATTTTTAACATGCCCTAAGGTTACACAATGCTTGTTAATTACATTTTTACTATGCATAATATGGTGAAAGTAAGACATCTTTGGTTCACATTTTGTATTAGATTCACGTACATGTTTTTTGCTTGGTTTGACCCATGTCTGTTGTTCCAAACTAGCCAATTCCCCATTGAGTCCCATAATTGCAGTTCAAGGCATAATTGATGCCCTTACTGTTTGAGTTGTTTATCGACCTGTTCAACATAAAATGCACTGTAGGTCACGTTGGTGCAGCATAACAGAACTGGAGACGTAAATACTGTTGATAAAACTAACTAGCTAATTATGCATTTTGTTTGTTTGATTCCTATTCAAGAATAAAATTTAAATTAAGTACAAGGCAAACTATGATGCAGGGCAAACATCAGCAGCTTAACCAACTATATACAGCAATAGCATTTGTATACTGTGTAACAAAACAGTACACATGAAACAGTCAATCATGCAAAATACAAAGAAATAACAGTAATTGTGGCACCTGGTAAAAACATTTAACAGTTCCAGGGTCACAAAAATAGTGGCATTGTGGGTAGGAATAACGACTAGACTTATGCATTCGGATTTGTACAAATTGCAAATTTACCGAATTTTGGTAAACTCGGCGATTCATACAAAGCCACGAAAACTAGGCCAGACCCCCCAATAAATCTGAAGAAAATTATTCAAAAAGCTCCGAATTTTCTTCCGTAATACATTCACTCACTCCCACGCACTTTCACACTCATTTTCATTCACTCTCTCATTCTCTTATGCTTTCTAAATGTTTCCCTACTTTCTCTGTTGACCACTTCTATCTTTAATCTGCTAGCGGATGTAACCCGACGGGAACTTCTGCCAAAATGGCAGTGTTTGCAGTGATGTCCTCTCCTTGATCCTTCAAACGGAGGAGAGGACGTCACCAAAAGCTTCATCATTTTGTGAACTCATGGTGATATGGCAGCGTGTCCAGTGACACCCTCGCCCTCATCCTCTAATCAGGGCAGAGGACATCACCGAAAGCACCGTCGTTTTGCCCTAACTTGAACTCAGGGCAATAGGGCGGTGGGTCTGGTGACGTGCTCACACCGATCCTCCAATCGGGGAAGGATATAACTGCAAGCTCTGCCACTTTGCACAAAGTTCCTGCCAGGTTATGTCCGCAGGAGTAGAAGATTAAAGATAGCAAATTGAAGAGAGAAGATAAAATATAGAAAACAAAGAAGAAGATGCAGAAGGGAAAGTGGTCTGCAGAAGTAGAAGTGGTCAGCAGAGAAGGTAGGGAAACATTTAGAGAGTGTGAGAGAGAGAGTGAACTGGAATGAGTGTGTGAGAGGCATGTCTTTGTGGCTATTGGTCAGCCTGCTCAATGGCACATTAGTTCATAGTTTATGAATGTCAGTAGGAGACCACAAGTCCGATTTTACTCCCTCTATCGGTGTTCCCTCACAAACTTATTTACTTGATCACTGCATTAACTACAACTAACTATTCAGTGGATAACCCCTTTAGTTACATTTACATCTTCTTTGCTATCTCAAATCTATTCACACCGGGGGGGCACTATCTACAATTTGGATTACAAATCAAAGACAAATAAAAAATGTGCTACCTGATAAATTACAGTTTATAACTTGCTTAATACTTGCTGAATATTGCCCAGAGATGACCTGTTTGCAATGCTTCACATCAATAGACAAATAGATCTATTTTTCGGAAGGCCCGGTCCAGTTGCCAGATTAGCTCATGCATTTGTTTCTCATTTACAAATGTTTTTTCCTGTCTGAAGTTGTATTAAATTCCACTTCAGAGCTAATATGCAGTTAGGGGAACAATAGCAGCGATAATTGCATTTTACTCACATTCTGAAAATTTTTTTATTTGCTTGCTCTGCTTCTAAATTGTGTTAGATGGGGTTTTATGTTCTCAAAAGCTCATATCATCTTCCTCGGAACAGGCAAATATATATAAATACAAATAAGAATGTACAAAAAATATATAGCTATTGGAATGAAACAAGAAGCTGCAAATTTAATAGCGGAAACAAAGCTTGCAAACGATTTAGGTTAAATAAAAAATCCGTAACTTGTCGGTATAAATGGAATTGACTCTGGTTTAAGGACGAAGAACCTGTACTAAGCAGTGTATTGGTGCAGAGGACCTGCGAGAGGTTGTAGAATGAGCACTAAAATGCGTATTAACTGCTATACCAAGGTAAGTTAGAGATCTAAGAGAAGGATTTAAAGCTATCTGTGATCAACCTCAGGCAATTAGGATTTTATTAAAATACCGAACTGATTTTTTATTAAAATATCCAAGCTGCGTGGATTTTAATTGCAGTGTGAGTTTGCTGATAGCTGCTTGCTTTAGGCTCAGGAAATCACTGGTATTCCAGCTGCTGTGGATTCAAACCGACGAAGTATCCGAGTAGCTTGGCTAACCATGCAGGGGTTTCATAGTCTTGTGCAGCTGGAAGTCCAGAGGTTACTTTGCCCCAAATGGTTTCCTGCTGAGGTTAGCTCCTTGTTAACCCGAAAGGTGTTCATTTCTAACCTCTGTTTGCGTATACCTCGAATTGCTCTTTGACTTTGTCCCGTCATAGATTGCGATTGCATCTATACATTAACACTGTTAATGCTGATAACAAAGAGTGTCATTCCTGATCTGCAGACAAGAAACGAACAGGAAAGTTCCTTCCTTTAAGGAAACTTTTTGGTAAGAAGAAAAAGAAAAGCACTTCATTGCCCTTTGAGGACGGCACGCTGAAGTCCAGTCTCTCCATTGGGAATGTTTGTAGTACCATAACGCTCTCATCAGATGATGACGCTCGTGAGGTTCTGAGGTAAGAGATGATTGTTTTACGAATATTGTTCTTATATAAAAGTTGGTAGCATTTTTTGTTTACAAAATTAAGTTTCAATTTGGGTTTCTGGTTTTACTAACAAGACTGTGAGAATATTATGGTGGGATATGTTGTGCTAGAGTGGAATAGTATGGGGTATCTAAAGACCATTTTGCTGTTGATATAAACCTCATAGCTTTATGGTGCAAATATCCAGCCATTCTTTATTGTTCTCTAAGGCCAGAGAAATAGGACATAGTTGGGGTAGTGGCTAGTGTAAGCAAGAAATTTCATTTTTTTTTCAGTACAAACGTAATCATCACCGGGCGTTTGGTATCAGTGGTCTGGATGCATATCTTTGGAATTTCACACAGTGCGTTACAATAGAATTTACAATGACAAAGTAGACAAACCAAACCATGTTGTTTATCAAGTATTAAGAACTAACCCAGTGTCTTCTTCACACCTTTAATGAGGAGATAGGAAGGCTGGGAATAATTTCCACATGAACATGGTGATGATATTGTGGATATTGCAGATTGAGCTAGTCGGGCCTGTATTACGGGTGTATTACGGGTGTATTACATATGAATCATTAGAGGATTTAATTGTTGTATTATGCAGTCTGAGGCAACATGCAAGGACTTCGTTAGCAGATCATACATAACTGCAGATCTTTGTACATACATCATTTTCCAGCTAGACAGGTATCATACGTGTGCATTTGTTGTAATGTGCCAGACGGCAATGGCTAGAACAGGACTGTCCTAATTTTGGACAGCTAGCATAAATAAAAATATTCATAATAAATTCAGAACATGATTATGAAATGAAGTTTACAATATGTTGTAAACTGACTTCTAGAAGGAAACTAATGGAACGTGTGGTTATTTTTTGTTGGGATAGCTCTCATTGTTCCTAGTCAATTTGATTTCACAGTCCAATGTGGGAAACCACCCTTGGTGTGAATTGCTAATTTAACCCCTTAAGGACCGGGCTCATTTTTCGTTTTCTACCCTGTGGGACCGAGGCTGTTTTGACACTTTTGTGGTGCTTGTGTTCAGCTGTAATTTTCTCCTCACCCATTTAGTGTACCCACATAAGTTATATATTGTTTTTTTCAGGACAAGATGGGCTTTCTTCAGATACCATTATTTTGATCGTATCATCTTAAAAAAAATAAAAAAACATGGTGAAAAATTGAAAAAAAACACATTTTATGACTTTTATTTGAAAAATCTTTTACTCACCTAAAAAAGCAAGTAAAAAAACTAGCTAAATAGATTCTACTACTTGTCCTGAGTTTAGAGATACCCAATGTTTTTATGTTTTTTTGCTGTTTTTTGTACGTTATAGGGCAATAAGTACAAGCAGCGTTTTATGATTTCCAAATCTTTTTTAACAAATCTGGTCAGTCTGCCTCCATCTCCTCTTTGGAACATCTTTGAAGCCGGTTAACTCAATTTAACCCATTCAAACCATATATTTTTGAAAACTAGACACCCCAGGGTATTCCAAATGCTGTTATTTTAACCCTTTCCATGCACCAATTATACAACTACACTTTGTCAAACTTTGTAATAGTAATTTTTTTTATTTTTTTTCCCACACAAATTGTACTTTAGTTATAGATATACAGGTCCTGGTATATGTCACTATCAAACAACACCCCAATATGTGTTCAGGAACATCTCCTGAGTACAGCGATACCCCACATGCATGGGTTTGTCAGATTGTTTGGCTGGTAAAAGGCTACTTTTGGGGCATGCGTAATTCAGGTGGTCATTTGGTCATTGTGCCTCCATCTCCTCTTTGGAACATCTTTGAAGCCGTTTAACCCATTCAAACCATATATTTTTGAAAACTAGACACCCCAGGGTATTCCAAATGCTGTTATTTTAACCCTTTCCATGCACCAATTATTGAACTACACTTTGTCAAATAGTAATTTTTGTAATAGTAATTTTTTTCACACAAATTGTACTTTAGTTATAGATATACAGGTCCTGGTATATGTCACTGTCAAACAACACGCCCAATGTGTGTTCAGGAACATCTCCTGAGTGCAGTGATACCCCACATGCATGGGTTTGTCGGGTTGTTTCAGATTTAAAATGCCACATTTGGGAAGTGCGCTTTTTTTCTCCATTTTGGTCAGTCTGTACCTATGCCCTATCTAGGCCACTCCAATTTACCCCATCAGCCATTTTTTTTTATATTAGACACCCCTTGGGTATTTGAAGTGCTTTTATTTTAACTCTTTGTTGAGATTTTTGAGAAATTTTAGCACTTGCTCAAAATAATAAACTTTATTTTTTATATTTGTTTTATTTTTTTAATACTTTTTTTATATATTTTTTACACATTTTGCTGGTACTGGATGGTTCATCTAGTGACATCACTGCATAATTATTTTTAAATGTTAGCACATTTTTTTTTATTTTTTTTTCCATTTTTTATTATTTTTTTTGAATATTTTACTAATCACATAGTGATTAGAAAGCTGGGCTCCATTGACTTGCATGGTTGAATGCAGTACCTGTATTCAACCAGCAAGTGGAGCCAGTTCTCTAGAGGGTCTGGAGACCATCTAGCGAACTTTTTCTTGTTTGTTTTTTTTTAACAGAGCGGCGGCCATCTTACTTGATGGCGAAGATCACCGGCAGCTGCGGCTGTGACCGCTCTCCGGAGCGGTCACAGCCCACCTAAAGGTAAGTGTTTGGTGTCGCTGGATGCCTCCTGATCGAGGCATTCCAGCGACACCATTTAAGTTTAGGAGGCGATCGTTGATCGCCTCCTAAACGCTTTTAAAACGGGCGTCCGCCGCCATACAATGTATGGCGGCTGTTGACGCCCCGGGGAGGGGCCAGACATGGCCCCCGATGCCGATCTCGGCCTTGCTGAATGCCTCGACATCGAGGCATTGCAGCAAGGCCGTTTAAGCGAAGAAAGTGATCCTTGATCACTTTCTAAGCTTATTTAATTTTTTGACGGTTCAGGACTGTCAAAGGTCATTTAGTGACCTTCTTGTCATGACGGTCCTGAACCGGCAAAGGTCACGAAGGGGTTAAACCATTATTTGTGTTGCCATAGAAACAAGGCTAGACTATTAGCATAATAACACTTTGCTACGTTTTTAGAGCAAATTAATCCTTTATAATTACTCCACTAATCATCATGTATTAATTTAGCTTGAAAAGCTGTATGGCACCCATCCCGAATTGACTGGATGATTAAAGGGACAGTATAATGTCCATGACAGCCCTACCAAGGATATTAGTATGCATATTAAATACATCTTGAAGTAGCCAGTCAGTGGCAGGAAAGCGCTTACATTTAAATCATGAACACAAGATTATTAAATAGATGTTGAAGCAATGTGTAGAGTAATATCATATAGGGCAACTGTCTCAATTCCTTATTCTTTTCTTCCAAGACATGACATTTGGTATGGTTCCAGTCTGACTGAAATACATAGGATCTACTTAATGGTGTCTGGCTCCCTAACCCATGCAGCCTTCACAATTAAAGCATTCGGAGGGACTGTTGGTTACACTCAGCTGTCATACGGATTAAAGGTTATATGATGGCTGGAGTGTCCCTTTAATTAGCACTGTTTTCTTTGCAGTGAATTCTCCACTGAGTACAATTTACTATTCTTCAAACGCACACTTAATTAAATGAAATGTGTGGATTGTCTTCATAAAGGACAACTGACTACATTCTGTGTACCTTTAAGCCCATGGCTGAATAATTCTTCATTTACAACCTAATCTTTCGTTGTCTGGACTTGCATCAGTTGTTTAGTTTAACTTTAGCTAGATAGTTGTACCAGTGAAATTGAATATAAAACCCAGATTTATTTAGAATATTTGAAGTGCCACAAAATAAGAGGCCACACAAAAATATAAGTCCAGACTTTATTTTTCATATCATGGTTATAACAAGTTAAAAAAAAACAAACTAGAACATCTACCAGCTCAGTAGGTTATAAAGCCACACAGTTTGCCCATGTGGTAGAGTTCCCCCTAGCTTCACCCGACTGAACCATTGGAAGACTCCTAGGAGAATTAGGTTTGTTAATACTGTAATGTAGCTTATGTTAGCTATTTAGTTGTTTTGTATCAGTTGCAGCCTAGCCGTGTAACCCTAGCTCCCGGTTCCTTTTGCTATACTTGGCATTGCCTATTTTAAACAGCTTCATTTCAATGAGGTGCTTGTACTGCTGACATCTTCCGATGCTGTTGTCTTTCATTGTAAAAGAGTGGATCATATCCAAATCCTTTCAGATCTGTACAGATCCAGGGAAGTGAACTTGTGGGCAAGTCACCTCGATACGGACTAGAATACTGATTGCAAGCTCTACACCAGAGCAGCGCACACGCACACACACGCCCACACACACGCACACACGCACACACACATATACCTAAAGACCGGTAAGCTGAATACAACGTTGGATTTGTTTGTTTGCTTCTACTTAGTAACCCAGCACCTCCGCCCATCACGTAGTAACTTGTTAACTCATATTGTTAAATCACACACCCTTTTTCAAAATCTTACACTTAACTGTTTTGGGCACAACTCGAACTCTACCGATTTCGAGATACTGATAGTTTCCAGCATCATGAATAAAATAAAGGTTCTTTTGACAGGAGTAAACTAAAGTAGTGTTTGATAATTCTAAATAAGTTTAAATATTAAAATAATGGACATTAAAATAATCATAATGATTTTTCTTAAAAGCTGCAACGTTTATTCAATAGTAGAAACATACAATTTTAGGTTAATCATTTCAGTATGGCAACTCATTTTTAAAACGAATGAAAATATTGGATTACGGAAACAAATTGGGTGAATTGTGGTAAATGGTCTTTCCTGCTGATTTCATCAGTTGCTATAGTGATAGGACTACTTTTCAAACTTTACACCACAATTTCTTTTTATTTCTTTTTTTTATACACATAATCCTCTAAGTGTCTCTTTTTAAATTGGTTTAAAATAAATACTCCCGGAACTATCACATGTTTTAATTGCTAGCAAATATATTAATTAACCTGATATTATATTGTGGTATAACTTGAAAGAAGTATCCGCTATCACATTAATGATATTCTCAAGAATAAAACTATAATTATACAATTGTATTTCTTTACAATGAAAACTTTACTTTTTGCTCTCTTTTAATTGGCATTTGTAGCCGCTGTGTATTGGATACAGCAAATAAATCATTGACAATGGTGTTACATATTAACACTTCTGTACTTCCAACAGAACAAACATACCATGCACAATTAGAAGCACAGTAGTGCCCCCAGCACATATTATGAATGTGCACCAAAAAGCACTAAGGTTTCCAGGTTATCTGCCCTCTTCTCAGTGCACAAGCCATGACTATGATAAAAGGGCTTGTACCGTGATACATTTTAACTATACTTCAAGCCATGACTACTGAGCCTCAGCGCGGACTTAACCCCATGGTGTGAGGAAGCCTAGGTCATCTTCCTGGTCTCTGTCCTAGTCTATCTAGTGTAGATCCATTACTGTGAATATTGAATTTAATGACAGTTCCCTTACACGGGTTTAACTATGTATGTAAGGGCTTATCTGGCTGTTGTCAGTTATCGCACAGAGAATAGACCTTATTTCCTCTGCTCTTTGCCCCACCGAGTTGCTCCAAACAGAATAAAGACAGTTAGCTGTCATGTTCATGGTGAATCCTAGTGCCCCTTATTATTGCTTAGCTACTAAATTAAGTCTGTATCACCTCTCGTCCTGGGAGACTACATTATTATCAACAAGGAAAATACCATGAGTACATGTATTTCATATTTTTTCAAAATAATGACTCTATATAAAACTATTAATAATAATAATAGTAATAACAATAACGTGTAGACATGGGATAGACTAGCTTTCTTGAGGATAGTCAGCCATCACCCAATATGAAGAGGTTTGGTCATGGTACACAAATCTTTTCATTGATAATTATGATGTGCTTGATTATGAGGGGTATAAAAGATGCAGATGTACGGGATAGATTTCCTTTTTCTATTGTCTTTCAGTTTTGCATATAGGGAAATCTCCATTTACAATTTGTATTTTGAATGAAAATTGAACAGTTGCCCCACTGGCCATGATCCACAGACAAAGACAATACCAGAGACAGGTGGGGGTTTATATCAGCCCTGCCATTTGCACGGAGCCACCTGGTAAATAGACATGGCTACACACTTGCACCACCTATCTAATGCAAAAAATTGGCAAATTGTGACCCGAAAAAAACAATCTGCCTTATTGTTTACATCAAATTGTCACATATACAATGGGTCGCAGGTACTGAAAGGGGTTCTCCCCCAAGGTTTTTAATACATACAGTATTTTTCAAACAAAAACACATAATTCAATAATAATAGTGAAAATGTGTTTGTTAGTGTTTGTTAGTACATACTACAGAAACAGAGGATGCAATCTCTCCAAGGATTTCTCAGATCCTAAATCCAATACATAAATATAAGAGGAGAGCGGGACATCTTTATAGCGAAGAGACAAATTCTGGACAGGACATCTCCCAAGATTTACACAGATTTAAAAGTGGAGAAAAAGAGAAGAATTCATAGTGTAACTCCGTAATAAACATTAACAAGATAACATTATTAATATCAACCCACAAAGATAATGTGCAAATAAACCGTATGGATGCAGGTTAACAGCCACTCGCTATACAATGGAATCAAACCAGGCACTCCACATACACCATGTAGTGTCAGCATCAACAGGGCCGGCCCTACCATGGAGCAGAGTGGAGTAATTGCCCCAGGCGGCACTTTTAAAGAGGCGGCACTTCGCCGCCACAAGCCCTTTTTTTTGTTTGTTTTTTAAAGCAAAGGAGAGAGAGGGCACCGAGTGGTTTTTGCTTACCATGTTGTCAGTACCCCCCTCTAGCGCCCCTCTAGCTCGGTCTCTGTGCCGGCTTGTAATGCTGATCGCTGAAATTTGACGCCACTTCCGGCGCTCAGCAGTAAAGCAGCGCGCACCGTGGCAGAGCAGGGAAACTCGGCGCAGGACTGCTGAAAGGTAATAGGGAAGGAGAGGAATAGGGAGGGACAGGAAGGGTAGACAATGACCCCTGGCGTTGGCAGGGGGAGGGTGGCGTCATTTTAAACTTCGCCCCAGGCGACATTATGTCTTGGGCTGGCCCTGAGCATCAACCAGATAATCCTTGCAGTAATAACAGCGCCAGCATCCAATGGAACAACTTGGGCTATTTGTTCCGTTACCAGCCATATCAGCAATGCCAATGTTACCACATCATAGCGTTCACCTATTTCAAAGGGGAAGACTATAGAGATGGCGAGCGAGAGCATGTTCTGCGTCTCTTGTATTTATGTTAGTACATACTGAAAATCAAAAATTCTCAATAGTTGGTATGGCCACTATTTGCCTTAATGACTGCCTTAACCCCATCTGGCATTGAGTCCACAAATTTGTGCATATTTTATAATCCACATGAATCCAGCACCCTTTTCGCACGTGCCAGAGAATTTCTAGAGGTATCACACTGTGTTTTACATTTCCCTTTTTAAATGTTGCCAGATATGTTCAATAGGGATGAGGTCCTGGTGCGGAGTGGGAAATCAATACAAATTAGCACTCCCTGCTCTTTCTTGGATTTCAGACACACTTGGCAGGGCTTTGATGTGCATTTAGGATCTCTGTCCCGCTGGTAAGAGTCATTTACACTTAGCTTTAGCCAGAAGGCATGCCCTCTGCAGGATAGTGCAGGAAGAGATACCTCTCTTTGGTCAAAGTGTAGTAGATTTTGTGCAAAATCTGGATATGTCCTTCATCATATTTAATTGTAGGCTTTACATACTGTTGTAATAACTGGTCAGGTGGCCGTCTTCCCACATTGTGATTGCACCCAAACATGTACATTTTTTCATTCATCAGGTGTTAATTGTTAAAAGCCAGAGTTGGTGGGTGGGATCTTGACTGACAGCCATATAAAACCCCAGCACACACTTCATTCAGGGCTTAGATATTAAGCTACTAGGTTGGTTCTTCACCGTTTAGTTCCTTGTGTTATTCCCTACAATCGTTGATCGGCTTCCTGGCATCCGACCTTGGCTTTGATGTACAGTTAAACGCAACACTCAAATAAAAATAAAAAACCTCTCAAACCAAGAATGATGATATTTGATACAGATTGACATCCAATAGCTGCCCAAAAGGTGACATTTCCTATCCTTGGTCAACATTACTCATACTAAACACACAACGAGGTGGTGCTAATCTTAGCTCATGTAGTCATAACACACAAAGGTGGCTTCCCATGGTTTTTATTAATTAACTGTGAACTTGTATTTGTTAGTAATTGCTCAAAACGTATGCACGGTTGGGTGGCAAAGAGCTTAGCCGAGATGAAAGGACTTTTGATAACACGAGCACAGCTTCTGATGGTGATAAACTTTAGGTGGCATTCATTGCTATTTTTGAGTCCATATATTATTATGCTCCATGGAAAGAAAAATATATATATATTTTTTATTATTTTAGAAATTGAAGACTAATCAATAAAACATTCTAAAAAGTCTGCTGTATACTAAAAAAGTGAAGCAGAGAAATAAAAGTTAAAGGAGGACCAGTAGTACGTCATTTAATACTGATACTTTACTATAACCCAACTTCAAATTTGGCACTTTTAAGACAATAGTTTTAAGTGGGCTGGTAGTTGTATCACTGGGTAGGAGAAGACTATTAGTGATTCCTTTTGACAAATATACATTAGTTTTTAATATAAAGTATGGGTGATATATTTTATGTGCAAAATTATTCTAAGCATAACTAGAATTTAGAATAGTTCATTTGCAAATTTTAACCAAAAGGAAAGTGAGAGGCTCCATTTTTCCAACAACAAAAAAATGTAGGTGGTCTGGACCCATGCTTGCCCCTTCCTAAGACTAACAAAGTTCGGGAGGGAAGGTTATTTCAGGAGAAGAAATGCTAGAACTAAAAGTCATCATCTAACACTAGAGAACAGGTTTAGATGTAAAGTAAGATAGTTTTATTTTACAGCCTTCCATCATAATTAGTAGAGGCTAATACAGTGATGGAATTTAAAGATTTATGGGATGAACATAAAACTATCCTGAATCTAAGACGAGAACCAGGACTGATTAAGGTCTGAGTCTTTACAACAGGGAAAAAGGGGTCACTCTAAACCTTGATGGCAGCCCCGTGACGGCCATATTGTGTGCAGTGTTCATGGTTGCCTTGCCATTATTAGCCACATGTTTTGAAACACTGAACTATTAGGCTTCCCCTTAGCTAACTTGTGTCAGTCCAACCCTGATCAGCTAAACAAGTGAAACTGCACCCATAGCCCCCCCCATTTAAATGTGTGACTAATAAAAAAAGGCTTTTGTTTGTTATGAGATAAATGGTTCATTCTTAGAATGTTTTTAAACATAGTCAAATTGTTATTATTCTAATCTATTAACCTAAAATATCAGTTTCCGCAGGATTACCAATACATAATTTGTCGTTATATGTGCTTCTCTATCTTGTAAATATAGATATCTCGACAATACCATGGGAACAAGGGCATTCTCCCATGACAGTATCTTCATACCAGATGGGCAGGCTGAGGATGAACATGATGATCAGAGAATGTCACAAGAGTACCTTGGAGGGAAAGTAAAATCTCTCCAGGTAAGGCCAAAATGCATATTGTATAGCTCAAAGCTTCTGAAGTATCGAGTATTTCAGAACATTCTTAAAGGAGTAGTCCCACCAACCTCTTATGACTAGCATCAAATTAAAATGTGTTTCCAATAATGTAGTGTAATTTTCTTTTTTAATGATTCTAGTTTTTGCATAATATAATGTTTTCAGATTTCTGCATATCTGCTAGTTGTATACATTCAATAGTTCAATACACTAGATGCACATCTTGAGTCTTTTAGAACCAATAGAATGGAACTCTAACTAATAAAAGGAATGGATTGCATTAACATTCCCATAAAGAATCAGCTCAGTGTGGCATTTGAGCAGGGAAAGTCATCCAAACTATGCCATGACTGATAACAATATCACTAAGTCTGCAGATAAAGAAAATTGATTGGAAGAAAATGAGATAAAACCAGGTTTTATCATCGATAACCTTCATTACTATATACTGCACTGTATGTTATGTTCAAGGAGTTTTTGTTTTCCATGGGACTTAAACTCTTTTGACTTTAAACATTAATTGTAGTTATTGGGGGTAAGATCTGTTATTAGAGCACCCAATTGGAAAAAAGGTTGAGAGACCCTTTTAAAGCAAAGTTGTATGATGGTCCTTGTGCTATGTTAGCGCTTAAGCAACTTGGTCTTTGGGAAATACGGTAACTTCCTTGTTTTTGAATGCACATTTCGACCACAATACCCAGTAGTACAGCAGGCAGCTATTGCAGTACTGTCCTATACACATTCACCAAGACGGAATGCACAGAAATCCCATGAAACGAGCACAGAAAGGTTACAGTCAACGGAAAATACTGACCTAAGCCACTGTTAGTCTAGATATCACAATAGGTATATATGTGAAAATAGGTAACGCAAAAAAAAAACACACGCATACAAATGGGAAAAAACGGTGGCCCATAATCTTCAACTCTTAACTACCCAAGAGAAGACCTCTCCATTGCTAGCCCTCACCTCCTACTGGTTAGTTTTAGTGGTAAATTAATCATGTTCTCAGAGCAAACTCTTCTTACATATACATCTTGTGCTACCATCCTGTATTATATATGATCCCAAATAGGCGAGGTATTCATTTGCTCAATTCATTCTTATTGGAATCTGCACACTCCATTACAGAAATGAGGGCACAAGCATATACCTGAAAACTTTTTAGCGTGCAGCAGAAGTAGACACATCGTGGCAGTTATTAAAGGGTTGCTGATGTTAATGAAAGAGTGTTGGAACGCAGTATTGTGTCCAGTAGCATTGTACAAAAGAATTACAGAAGGACCTTACGCTTTTATTTCTCTCACCGATTGATCAGTAACAATAAAATGAATATGTCCAGTTAATTTCAGTTTGCATTTTGAGAGACCATGAAAAAACGTTATTTTTAATGTATTTTAGCAACAGTTAGCTGGAAACATCCGTTTTGGGCAACCACCAGGCAGTATTTCAGGGAGACGACTGCAAGACCTGAATGCGTGTGCAGAACAAATGGAGGAGACGCACAGCAGCCCTATGGAGATTTTAGGAGAGCGTGACACAAAGCCGCTAGAAAACGCTGACAAGGTAAAACTCCGAACTCTGGAGAACACATACTTGTGGGGCTAATGCCTTTAAACATATGGTAGGGTCCAAAAGTCGACTACCACAATCTGCTTTTATGTTATATTTATTGAAAAACGAATTTGTTTGACAAGCTGTACATTCATTTTTTCACGAAAATATATAGTTTTCACTAAGAGTAAATAAAAATATATTTGTTCGTGCACTAAAAATTCTCAATATTGGGTATGGCCACAATTTGCCTTAATGACTGCTCTGTCTGGCATCGATCCTACAATCCTCTTGTGCCACTTGGCGTTGGATGGCTTGATGTTATAAACCCACTTTAGAAATGTTTTACCAGCATCAATTTCTATGGCAACAACCTATCAATGGCAGCTTTTGTGTCACATAATGATTAATCACATATGAATGAAACAACAATCAACTAATTATTTCTGTAAACGGGTTTGGGTATTTAACAGTAAAAATGATAACATAGAAGCAAGTATGACTATATCTAGTCTGTCCATTTTTCCTGATATAAAGACTTAGATCTTAATCATGTCTTCTTAGTCCCCTCTCTATATTAGCCTCTACCGATTCTTATGGGACGTTGTTCCACTTATCTACGCTCCTCTCATTGTTTCAAATATTTCGCTAGCATGACGTATACATGAAACATCGTAATATAATTGAAAACATATATTTCTATGTAAACTCTTGCCACTGCTGTAAGATGTAAGTCAGGGTAATTTTTGTTCACTCACTTATAGGCCACTGGATCACCAGGTTCTATGAGCACAACGAGGTACCCTCTGGAGCCAGAACAGAAATCAGAGGAGAAGGTATTATTGCAAGAGTATATACTTTTTACTTATTTATATAATAAAGTATCAACATTTGCTCCAACATATTAGCCTTCTTCCAAAGCTCTTATATACTCATATATGCAGTAGCAGTCTTCTTATGCAGATTGTACATATTATGTACATGCGTGTGTCTGATCAGCACTTACTAGAAGACCAAATGTAGTCATCGGGGAGTGTTGGTTCTACTCCTGCTCTTTGTTCAGTGAAAAGACCATTGTTCCACCTTAGGTTCTTCCCATTTCCTTGCTGTAGGTCTACAATGCATACATAACCAATGCTACATGCATTTGTATTGGGGACACAGCCCTACAGTGTTCTCCCATAGTGACAGCTTCAGGTTTAACTTGTACAATCACCCATCCATACAAATGACGTTCTAGCATGCTAAGCAGACAAATGTGCTGTGAGCCTTAAAGGGAAAGAGACAAGCGGATCGAGGAGAAGACGGAGAACATTTATACTGGCTTTAGTACAGCTTTAGTACATTTCATTACAAAGCTTTCAGATTGATCTAAAATTGATTGTTATTGGAAAACAACATACAAGTTACAAATGTGCGGGCACACACGCACACATGCGCACACACACGCAGACACAGAAAACCTCCCAATGAGGTTGGCACTGAAAATATTTTAATATCCTCCCTTCCCTCTGGTTATTGATTTGCTGGTTTACTCACTTACTTTTTGGAAAATACAAGCATTCATTTAACTCAATCTAACCTAATTCAGTTTATGTAAAATGTATTATAAAATATACTATATGTTTACTATCATACATTTGAACTGTTTGGGGTGGTGTAAAGATATCAACCATTTTTGCTTCCTTACAGGTGACTCCAGTAAAACTTTCCCGTTCTAAAAGGCCCTTGGCTTCATCTGGCACTATTGAGTCTATAAATCTAGATGCCGTTCCTTGCGTGGTTCCTCGCCTAGATAACAGTGCTGCTAAACATAAACTTTCTGTTAAGCCAAAAAACCAGAGGGTGTCAAAGAAACACAGAGGCATGTCCCAGGTACATTAGACATTAGTGTAAATAAGTGAATGCTTTACCTTTAGGTAGAATAATGAAATGTATATATATATATATATATATGTTGAAAGTCTCACAAGTGATCTTTTGGATTGATTTGGGTATTTCATAGGAGGGAATTGGGCAGGGAGGCAGGGTAAAGTGGGCACTGAGTAAATGGAACATGGTTGGGGTGTGGGAGCAGCCACATTCCGCTCCCCTGCCTGGAGAGATAAGAACTTAACCCGCAGGCCTAAAATAAAATAACAAATTTGGTATTTAAAGGATTCTTTCACAATTATTGAATCCTATATTATGATTCAAAATGGCAGAAAAGTGGTGTACATACCTGCAATATACATGTGACTAAAGAATACATTTTCTTCTTTTATTTTTTAAACACTTTGTGGGATTATCAGCATATAGAAGACGTAGAATTTGAAAATGAGAGTGATTCCAAAATGCAAAGAAATGCTGACAGAAGCACGTTCTGTTCAATGGAAACATCAAAGCAGGATACAAGCATGTCTGGCCTTTTAAACTGTAAAATGCTTCATGAACAAACATTTAGCAAACTCCAAACATTAGCAGAAAAGCAAAAGACCCAAGACACTAAACAGGAGTTGGGGATACCACAAGGCCCAGTCCATGTGACACATGGGTATGAAAGTAGATGCTTAGAGAAGGAAAGAGTATTAAAGATAGATGCACAAAAGCAAGAGGAAGAACGAAACATAAGACATGGAATCCATAATGGTCTGGAAATAGAAAGGAAAAAAATAGAAGAGCAAAAGGTTACTGAAATGAAAGAGCAGCAGAGTCATGTGGAAGAACTTAAACAAAGGGCTGAACAAAGACACCAAGAACTGGAAGAGCAGCGAACTCTCCAACTAGCAGAAGAACAAAAAGAACTTCATCTAAAGATGCAGAGTGATTGCCAACACATTGATAAACAAAAACAACAAGAACTAGAGGAGCGGAGAATTCGCCAACAAACTGAAGAGCAAGTGCAGCAGAGAATTTACCAACAAGCAGAAAAACAAAAACAACGTGAGTTAGAGGAGCAGAGAATTAATCAACAAGCAGCAGAACAAAAACGCAAACTAGAGGAGCAAAAAATATGTCAACAGGCAGAAGAACGAAAACAACGTGGACTAGAGGAGGAGAAAATGCACCAACAAGCAGAAGACCGAACACAATGTGAATTGGAGGAGCAGAGAACTCACCAGCAAGCAGAAGAACAAAAACAACATGAACTAAATGAGGAGAGAATTAACCAACAAGCAGAAGGACAGAAAACATGTGAGGTAGAAGAGCTGCTAATTTGGCAAAAAACAGAGGATCAAAGACAAGGTGAGCTACAGGAGCAGACATTTTACCACCAGTCAGAAAAACAAAGAGGACACGAACTGGAGTTGCAGGAAACACACCAACAAACACAAGTGGAAAAACTAGGTCTTACAGAGGTGCAACATATAGAAAAACAACAGTGGGATGCAGGGAGACATAGGACGGAGGAGCAACAGACGATAGAAGAACAAAAAGATTTACACCTCCGGGGAGTTTCGGTGAAAATAAGTAATAATTATACACAAGAACAAGATCGTTTTATGGAAACTGTGATAGATTTAGCAGATGAACATTCTAATGAAAAACATAAAATAAATGAAACAAATGCAAATGATAAGGAACTAAAACAGAGAAAACAAAAGCAAATTGAGCAACAGGAACTAATCGGTAAAGAACTAAGATGGCAGGAACTTGATCAAAGACAAAGGCCATTTACATTTAAAGTGTCATCGGGTGAAAATCAAATTATATTTGAGAAGGTTCATTTATCCCCAGTTAGTCCTTCGAAAGAGCCACCCATCCACCCAGATACACAAAAAGATAATAAACCAAATATAAGTTCAATTGCTGTCCTACCAGCTCAGTTTGTTCCCCACACAGCCATTTTAGTTACTGGAGCTCAACTTTGTGACACGGCATTGAATCTCAATCAGATTCAGGATACAGCTTGTAAATCTTTGTTGGGACTCACAGAGGAAAGAAAACACTTGGAAAGCATACAGATTAAGAGCGACAATGACACACACAATGCTAAACAAATCAGCAATAAAACAAAGTATACATCAGAATCAATGGACAGCCAGTCATTCTTGGCTGAGTGGGCTTCCATTCGGTCAAAAATCCTTAGCAAATCAGAAAATAGCAGTCTTCTTGACAAGGACCGAAGGGGACCTCGTATATGTAGTGATGACTGGACTTCAAAAGGTAAAAGTGATTCTCACAGCAATTTAAGAAAAACATTGTCAGCTACTGCTAAATTCTCTATAACTCCTGCCTGGCAGAAGTTTCCAGAAATTGTAAATTCCAAAGAGGATATGAGTTACAACTTGGCAAAGCAACCTAGTAAAGAAAACCCACCATCCATAAATTCCAAAAATGAAACTCAGGATAAGACTGCAGAGAGAACAGTAAAAGTTCGTGAAACAAATAAAATAAAAAAGCAGGTTACAATTGATGGAAATTCAGAAGGCTGGATATTTTCCAAAGATCTTCCATCTTTTCTGGTTCCAAACCCTCCTGAGTCCCCCCGTAGGGGACAAGTAGCATATCAAAGTGTTTCTGAAACCCAAATAAGCAATAGCATCCGAAAAAGTGACAGATTACAACAAAATACTGAGGAGAAACTCAACCCATTTGGTATAAAGTTAAGGAGGACAAATTACTCTTTAAGGTTTAATTCTGACCCTCAAAACGAGCAGAGGAGGAAAAAAAGGTACAGTGCCGGCGACAGCTTTGATGGAGTTCCAGTTATTTTAGTTGCTGCAAATGAAGCAGAAATTAGAAATGATTCTAGATATTCATTGTCAGTATCACCCACCAAGGTAAAGAAAGGTACAGCTGCAAAGATAATGAAGGATACCTCATCAAATAATCCATCTGAAGAAGGACATTCTGCAATCATTCCACAGATTCCAACCTCTAGCTCATACGTATCTTCACCTATTAAAGACAGAATGGCACCAAAATCCCCCACCATACAAAAACCATCACTAGCACCAAAACCTACAACTCCTACTCCTCCATCCTCCCCACTTTCTCAGTTGGACAGGACAAGTATAGCTGACCTGCCAGAACAAAGACTAAACAAAAGTGAACAACACAAAGAATTACTCAAAGACGATATAAAAGCGAATGCCATAACACCACTTGTAAGTCATTGTGAAAATGAAGAAAATGAAACAAAAGACCAAAAATGTTCTTTCCCATCCATCCCTTGGAGAGAAAGGTGTGACAAACGACCAGATCAAATTAACAGAGGTAAATATAATGTAAATTTATAGTAAAATAATGGCCACTTTTGTGAGTGGTGGACCAATACAGCATTTGAGTACCTAAAGTTAAGCTTAATTGATGTAAAAATAGTGTAATGGGAATAATGAGGTTTTGTTAACTACTCCCAGACATCTTTCAATAAAACTATTGGGTTTTATATACAATTACTACAAATTCACCATTAGACATTTCCTAATAATACCTGCAAAAGCCATATTGCTTAACTAAAAGTCAGAGGCACACATGGGAGGAAGGCTGAAGACAGGCTTCACGCAAGATAAATTGATACATGTGTGTCAGCGTGTGTGTAAGCGGAGGGCCAATTGGATTTTCTAGCCTCTCGGCCGAAAAGGTATGAGAGCTCTCCCGTGCAAAATGCCCTTCATATTCAGATTATTATTATTATTATTATTAGTAGTAGTAGTAGTATGGTTCTCCTGAAGAAGAACCATGTTTGTTTTGACTTGACGAAGTCACCATGCTAATCAGAAATGTTGAAAGCTTGACAACTTGTATCTAATAACAACTCAAATGAATATAAATATTTATACTTTTTCTTTTATGTTTACTTTCCCAGAAAGACCTGTTCTCCAGAGTCGGCACTCTCTAGATGGATCAAGACTGATGGATAAAATCGAGTCAGCTCAACCTCTCTGGATAACATTAGCTCTACAAAAACAAAAAGGATTTCGAGAACAGCAAGCTTCCAGAGACGAAAGGAGACAAGCCAGGGAAGCCAAGCAGGCGGATAAATTGGCAAAGGAAAATGTAATCAAATATATCAAATATATCTATGATATTATCATCACATATAATAAGGATCTGTACATGTAGACTTTTAAGTGTTTCCATTAAGGTGCAAAAACTTTAAGGTTTTAAATTATGATTTTGAGGTACCTCATAATAATGCACTTTGCCCCAGTATCATGTATTTATTATCTACAATTATACTAGACAGCAGCATTTTTCAAGCCACATTACTAATGTATCTAAATTTTTAATGAAATTTATGAAATTATTAATGAAATGCCATTATGTATATCTTAAATATACTTTTATATGTAATAGATATATATTTTCTTGATGTGATATGCACTGATAAACACATTATGTTTTTTTCTACATTTAAACAATATTTGCTGTATGACATTTATGACTTTATTAGAAAATGTCACAATCCAAAATTTCAATGCTTTAAAAAAAAACCTCAAATGCTTCACAGGCAAGGAACAGGCAGGAAATTATTGGAAGTAGACAGACATGTATACATTAATGAAGGTGCAGTATTATACATAGACAGCGCATCCTATACATAGAAACATAGACCATTTGAAGGTCTGTCAATAGTTAAATAAATAGCGTTACACCTGTTAATCTGTAAAAATGGCATGTTTAGATTCTAAGGGATGCCAATTGATGATGCGTACTCACCTAAGATATATAAATATATTAATATTAATGCTCTCTCTCTATTAGACCTCCAGTGTCCAGACAGGGGTATATAGAAGCAGATCTGGTTCGCTGCAAAAACCACCTGCCACAGAAGAGAAGAAAGAGACCGTGGTGACAAGGCTTCAGCGCAGAGAACAACTGCAGAAATCTAACACTCTCCCAACATCTGCCACAGGTAAAAGAAAATGCATTTACACATGTAGACCGGGAAGCACCAGCTGGAGTGGGACACATACCAAGCCAGAGCCGCTTAATGGCCTAGGTCGTGGAGCCTAGGTCATGCCTATAAGCTTTCTAACCAGGGATCGGGAAGGATATGCCTTATGGCAGACATTTTGACAGTTGATAGAGTCAGCAAAGGACACTATATTATTTTTCAAAAAATGTAAAACAAAATTAAACAGACCCTCTGGGTTACAAGTGTATTAGAGTAATACATTCTGTAGCATTTAGGCCCCAAAGAGTAATGATTAGTCTGTAAAAAATACACACATATACAGTGGATATAAAAAGTCTACACACCCCTGTTAAAATGCCAGGTTTCTTGTGATGTTAATGAATGAGACTAAGATAAATCATGTTAGAACTTTTTCCACCTTTAATGTGACCTATAACGTGAACAATTCAATTACAAAACAAACTGAAATATTTGAGGGAGGAAAACCTTACAATACCCTGGTTGCATAAGTGGTTTTATTAGAGCAATCAGTCTTTTTGGGTAGGAATCTATTAGCATGGCACATCTCGACGTGGCAATATATTCCCACTCTTCTTTGCAAAAGCGCTCCAAATCTGTCAGATTGCGAGGACATCTCCTATGCACAGCTCTCTTCACATCACCTCACAGATGTTCAATTGGATTCAGGTCTGGGCTCTGGCTGGGCCATTCCAAAACGTTAATCTTCTTCTGGTGAAGCCATGCTTTTGTGGATTTGGATTGGTGCTTTGGGTCGTTGTCGTGCTGAAAGGTGAACTTCATCTTCATCTTCCTCACGGACGCCTGAAGGCTTTGTGCCAAAGTTGCCTGGTGTTTGGAACTGTTCATAATTCCCACCC
>VKOC01027546.1:0-21010 GCA_009364415.1 Spea multiplicata
CACACACACATATACCTCCCACCGTAACGATCCAGGTCAGAAGGGCCCTTTCTAAACTATTTTGAACCGGTACAAGGAGACAAGAAGAAGGGGTTGCAGGGGCCCCAGCTACTACTCATTCTCTTGAGTCCTACTCAGAGCTGTCAATCTTGTCACAGAGGTATTTTTGTAAGCCCAGTGACTAATTTCAACAAAATAGTTCAGTACAATCTGGCAGCTCAAAAACAAACAGCCCGAAATGGGCAAAATGTCCAACTTGCATATTAGTTACTACCGACTGCTGCACAGAAGAGTTGAGGCGATTTAAAAAACAACAACTTTACAATTATTTATTTAACCCTAAATTGCTGAACAATTGCAGTGGCATTGGAAGTGCTAGTTGGAAAAGTGTTCCAACTCTAGATTGTTCCTCAACTTCTGGAAGTTGTCTTTGATAGCATACTAACTGGAAGTCAAGTTGGATGCCCTCTACTGCAACTAATAAATTGAACATTTGAAATCATTTGCATCATAAATATTGTTTGCACCTTAATTAATATAAAACTAGTAGCCTTCAAGCTGGTTATTTTTGTGAGCTGAAGTAACCCATTAACTCAAGTGAGAACTCATTTTTAATGAATCAGTCCCAATGTAAAGTAGCAGCTGAACAGGCAAACTAATTATTTTCACCGCTAAAAAATATTTTTTCCTTATATTACCTTTTCTAAACACTACTTAATCCTGACTGAGAATGTGTACCTAAGTATACCCAAATCAAAATTAATCAGAATTTCAAGTCAGAAATTATACATTTTATACAATCTAGGTAGTACTTTTGAACTAAGAGTTTTCCTCTAAATGGTTGTGGCTTCCTTCCATAACATAAGGAAACATATCTAATAAATAATTTCCCAGATGTACCATTAATAATTTAGAGCATTTTTTCTGCTCTAGGAAATAACATTCTCATTGTATCACTGATAAAACAAAATCATGTTTGTTCATTTAGGCTCAAACTGGTTCTACTACTCGTATATTAAAATTAAACCCACCCTTTATTTTTTCACATTATTGATTAAGATGAACAAAACAATGTATTAATAAATATCTTTATGGACAACCGAACAACAAATTGCAGAATTCTATCTAAAATGTACTGAAGTTACTACCATCTTGATGTTATTAAGTGTTATGATGGTGCATAACCATAAATTGGCAAGATCATGGATATTGTTGCCAATGGTTAAGGGGTTCACAGCATGTACAGAATTATTTCATGCTGTTCAATACATTCTTTGACACTAACACAGCAGATTATACAGTCTGCCCTGACTTGTCAGCTGAATAACAGTTAGAATTGAATTCATTTTTGGATCATCGTTTATTGACCATATGCTTAGTTACCCACGTTGCACGGCTAAATATAATCAGTATTTATTCATAACACGTTATTAAAAGGAAACGTGTAGTACTCAATTGCAGTTTTTATAATCCCACAAATAGTCTAGTACATATAAAGGGTGCTACAGATATACAGTATATTAAAACAATCTACATACCTTATGCATACATTCTAATAAGATGTGCTGATGACGGCTGGTACTTGATTCTTTTATAAAGTGATTTATTACCTCATAATCAGTTCCCCAATCTACGTACATTTTAGATGTTAGGTACACAATGGCAAGAGCAATCATTTAGATTGTCGAAGTAAAATCCATTGAGCTAGATTAAGTTATAGGAAGTTCAAGCAAGAATACTATTGTTCCAACAGACTAAACATTGGCTTATTAGCCTATTAAATCAAATATTGGCTGAGCAGAGACAGCAAAGCTAAATTTTGTCCCCACCTTAGATTGCTCATTTGTGCAATTAACCCTATTATGACAAAGGTGTTTTTTTCCCACTTATGAACAAAAGTATTTTCAGCATTTTTTCTATTGCTACTTATATCACTTATACAGTCGTTTTACTACCAACCTCTCCTAAATATATGTAGCATTTTTGCACACCCTTTGCAATTTAGCAGCACTAATCCATGAGAACAAAAAAACCAATAATGCCATAATGTTTCCTTATACACCACATAATTCTATACAATACTCAATATACAATACATTTAACACTTCTGAGTTTTTAGGCGGTACAATCTTTTTTTAAAAAAAACTCTACTGGAAGGTATAGGGATTATTTGTACGCTGCTGGCTAGCATTATTATAAACATATTTTCATTTTCCTTTTATTGACTTATTGATTGCTTTATCAAATAAGGGTGCAGGATAACTAAAGACGCCATTGTAGGAATCTGCTTGTAAAATGGTTCCCTTTTTACATATTTTTTGTTGTTTTTCTAAAACTTCAGGAAGGACATGCCCAAACTTTGATTTGAAATCCAAGCATTTTCAGTGTGCTGGCACTCACATCAAGCACCATTACAATATCTCATTTAGCTCACAGAAGGTAGATTCTCTGTTCTCCCTGCCTACTCATAGACATAATAGCACTTAACATACAGTCTATAATGTCTTTAGTTGCAAAGGGTTTAGCTTTGCTCATACTTGCTCGCTAGTCTTAGACATAGTTCCATTTTTTAAGGCATATCCACTAAAGATTCTAAAAGTATAATGGGCAAATATGCTTCTCATTTGCTGTGCCTAGAGAAATACAGACTACATTACATTGGTGAAACCCATTGAAGGGTGAAATGTTTTGCATCATATTGCATGTGGAATCGTGTCCTAGGTCTTGACCTATGTGTCAAGAACCCTCTCCCGCAACACGATTCGGGTCTGGACCTGGAGAACTGGAGGAGCGGCGCTCACCCGGCAATCTCTGGGTCAAACCCGTAGAGTTCCCAGGTATGGTAATGTCTGTAAAAGTGTCTACAAATGAGTTACAGACACAATGTTTTTATCCATGTATTATTTAAAATGTACACAGAAGTAATGTATCTGTACATAGGAACGCATTTTTTGGCAGGGCAGAAAGCTAGTTAGCAGTAGTACGCATGGATTGTAATCCTACTGACTGATTGTAAAGCTCTACGGAATCTGCAAGCGGTACATATAATGCAATGTATTACTTTTTTGACAAAAAGATGAATCAGTACATTAGCACAGGCCCTAATTCAAATATTTGATTGTTTCAAGTTGTGCAGATTGGAAAGATAAGAATCTCCTAGTACAAATTCAATGTATGTATTGGAAATAAAATCCTCTGCTAAGATTGTGCTAGACAAACACATTAGAAAGTGAACACTATAGGCATTACTAAAAACAACAATTCATGTACAAAGTGGTTAAAAATGTAGCAGTCGTCAAGCACTGCTCCACTTTTATTACCTTTTTTAAATCCCTTCACCCAAAACATCATCAGGTTCCCTTACAATCCTCCTATATCATATTGTGCAGCAACATTGTACGTTGATAAAGATATAGATTACTTGCTAGATATGCAAATGTATAAAAGAGATGAGTAATTCTGATCTGTGAGAGTAAACAAAAATTCACACATTGCTGAATTTAGCACCTTATGCAGATTTAGTTTAATGTAGACATTTTCACAAGTTAGCTTCTAATGAGAAATTTGTGAGTCTGCTTCAAACAAAACACTTTAATGCAGCTGTTAATATACACAATGAAATAAAATGATATTGGCTTATTTAAAGATCCAGTTAGTAGTAAAGTGCCAGGTTTAGGACATAACAACACCAGCTATCAGAGTCAACAGCCAGCATAAGAAAGTGTTTTTTTGATTTATGATTCTGACACTTGGCTATGCCATCAGATGAGTCACAAATGAGTGTCAGACTAAGTCAGAATCACATTCTCAAAGACATGTGAGTAATTCTTGTCTGATCACTGAAGATGTCCTAATCGACAGTAGACACTACATTACATTCATTAGAAGAGGTCCAATTGGTAGTGCAATGGCTTGCATTGTTGCTCTGGATCTGTTTCTGATGACAGTTTCTGCTATACTAAAAACACGCAATTCTTGATTTGGGATGCTCCTTTCTGTATTTTGTTTGTGTTGTTTGTGTAAACATTTGTTTCTGATCCTTTGGTACATATACGTACTGAAAGGTCAGGATAGGATGGGCCCTCATAATTTATTCCACAATTTAACAAAACAATAAAAGCTACTTTGGGGGGGTTGTTTCAAAAAGGAAGGCAATAGGGGTATTTTGTTGGTAAAGATTTAGGAACACTGATTTTGATGATATGAGAATATGATTGTATACATTGTATTTGGAAAGCAGTAGTGAAAAGGGATGGTCAAGTCCCTGCAAATTTCAGAGCTACAGCCATACTAATCCCACGCCCAAAAAATAGGGACAAAACTAATACCCTCCCTGAAGACTGACAAAACTAAAGGTATAGCCTGGTGAGTATGAAGGTTAGGTCAAACATGCTGAGTGAGAGAAAAAAAATCTACTCAATGAGTAGCAGTGATCTAATGTGTTATATAGGCATCCCTGGGTTCTTGGCTACAATCAGGAGGCTTGATTTAGGCTATTAGGCTATTAGAACATCCCTATATTACTGGGAATTGTATGCTGTAGTTATCAGGTCGATCATTAGGTATCGCACAACATATACCTTCAGATGCCAAATCTTGGTTAGCACCCAGACATAAGGCCATTGGGGGAGCACAAGGGGGTAAGTGTTGTCTGGCTGTATTGGATATTTAGATTTCAAAAGAGTGGGAAAAACGCAAATCAAAATGTATTTCCATTGTCAATTATTATGAACACACATTCCCAATCCTTCATATGAAGAAGTGAAAAATTGTTTAGTGAAGAATGTATTTACAGTATTCAATATGGGCATGTGTACACATTAACCCCTTAAGGACAATAGGGGTTCTTACTCGTAGTATATTGTGGGACAATGGCTCTTTTAACATTTTTCAGTGTTGCTGTTTAGCTGTGATTTTCTCATTTTATGCTCCCACAAATATTATATATTGTTTTTTTCAGGACAAACATGGCTTCCTTTAGATACCATTAATTTCATCATATCATCTAATTTACTATTAAAAAATGATAAAATATGGGGATTTTTTGTTAAAAAATTACTTTTTCTCACTTTTTAGATACTCCAAGGTATTTGAAATGCTGGTATTTTAACCCTTTCCATGCACTGATTTTGCCAGCCTTTGTGAAACTTTATGATAGTACATTTTCTTTGTATTTTTTTCACACACGTTGTACTTCAGGTATAAATTTGTCGCTCCTGGTATATGTCCGTGTCAAACAATTTTTAGTGTGCTGGGCTCCATTGACCTTGCATGGTTGGATGCAGTACCTCGAGCGTTCTCAAGAGGGTCTGGATAGACCCTCTGTGAACTAATTTTCTATTGTTAATGCCATCCTGTGAATGACGGCAACGTCATTTACAGGATGGCACTTGTGGTTGCTCTTCAGAGCAATCGCAAGGCTATCGGGGTAGGGGGGTTGTGTTGCTACATGCCTCGATATTGAGGCATGTCAGCAACACAGTTTATGCTTATGAAGCGATTCCGAACGCTTCCTAAGCTGTTTTAGCCCACCGCAATCTTTGATGATCGGTGCGGAGGCGGCCATTTTTCTTCCGCGGAGGGCTTTCCTCCCCGGATCCACGATCAGCCTCACTTGTGAGGCGATGCAACTATTTAACGGCAGCGCGTACATGTACGGGCTTTGTCGTTAAGGGGTTAATTTCCTCTGAACGTTTTCTTTGTGTAGATATATTTAGTTTATGATTACAGTATGTGAATATGTAAATATGAACAGCATACACAATTCTGCAAAAAAATAAATATGATTACAATAGTTTGATTTAAAAAAAAAAAATAGCAGATTAAAACAATCATCAGACTATCAAGACTGATTAGAAATGAAAGACGTTATACATTGTTTTAAAATCCAAATATTGTACTTTGGCACCCAGGGAATATAGGGGTTTTCACTTAGCAACAATTATCATTAATGGTACCATTATTAATGTTTATTGATATATATGCTATGGTTAAGGATAGATTAAATCATTATCATTAGTAAAGGTTAAGGCAAAAGTGTGTGTTCATTTTCCATGGTATAGGTAGATAATGAGGTTTTTATGACCATTTGCATTTTTTTCTAATATCCAGTAATTTGAAAGCAAGCAATTAGCAAGTCATAACAATTAAAGTAAACACACAGAGCTCAAGGCCAGGAATTATATCATTAAGCACATCTAAATTCAACCCTATTTTTTTCCATTAGGAAAGGATAGTGATGGAAAGGGGACTCAATATACATTGTCTTGTTAATACATTTCTTGTTTGGTTTTTTTTTGCACTTTATACAGCAAATATACAAAGTGAGGAAGGGGCATGTTCATTACCATCTTACCATTTTACAAAATGCTAGTAATAGATCATAAATTACATATTCTACGTATGTAAGCATTGATGAAACACAGATTAAAGGGAAACAACTAAGCTTTAAAATAAAATCCTAATGGTTGCATACTAATTAGGTTTTTTTTCCAGAAATATAGCAACACCTTCATACTAAATGGCTAATTAATTGCTTTCAGAAGAAGAAGTAAATTATTCTGAAATGCCAAATAATTCAAAGCAGAATAAATGATTATGACTAATAATAGTAGATTGGGTTCCACTAGAATGCATGTATGGAGAATTTCAGTTCATCTGTATTGAACTAAGCAATTTCATTTGCATCAATTTTCATTTTGCTTGCCCTCTACTTGTTCTTGAACAATAGTAACTATTCTTACTTTTCAATACTCAGCAAAATTTTTGTTTTAAAGCAAATGTATGTTTAGAAACACAATCAAGGCACAAGGGAATACTTTACTATTTTAGCTTGAATAAATGTATACATCTGCACATTCACTATACTTTTAAGATTTCTATCTTTGTATTTTGAAATTCTTACCCACAAGTCATTATAAAACCTTTTTGCTGGTCCCTAGCAATGGGCTGGTGTGGTTTGTGGTTGCAACCACCTGATGCTGATTAGGTAGATTGCAAACCCCTCTGAATGGGGAAATTGGGATATTCTTCAGTTTTTATTGCCTTTTAGTTAGTGCTTTAACAAGCATACTGTAATGAAATTATGCATCATTGATTGAAAATATTTAACACAATGTCAAGATCGGGGACTTCCACCTACCTTATCAAGGGGGTCTTCCTCTCGGGGGACAGGTTCCCGGTGACAGTTCCCTTGTAGTGTGATCACCCGTCCGCGGGGTACGCCGTATTCCTGGCCTCGATTGGCAAAAGCGTGCACATTCCTGGTGGCGTGACGGCTGTACTCAGGAGGAAGGATGGAGGCATGGAGGAGTGGCTAATCAGCGGGAGAAGGGGTGAAGGACATCATAGACATCATAAATTATATATAAAATATCTACTTTGGAGAAAAGTGAAGGGGAGTTACCGGAGTATTTGATATTGTTACATGCGATAATAGTGGATGAGGTCTGCAAAGTGTTTATTATTATTATTGTCATTATTTTATTTAGATAGCACCACCAATTTACGCAGCGCTTAATACAATACATATATTCAAGGGGTATGACAAGACGGGAATTGCCAGACTAAGACAGACTGATACATTAGGTGGAGAGAGCCCTGCTGGGGTGACAAACATAAGGCACAGAGAAAGGGTGAATTGATTCAGCAGAAATTCTAGAACTAGTATTATGGCCAACAGCGTTTGTTAAAGGGACAGTCATGTCAAACCCTAAACCTAACCTTAAAGTCAAGGCTCAATCAATCTCAAAAATGCAAGATGCAATACTCAAACTAACTTTAGCACCACAATTTCAACAAGTCATCTTCCTCGCAGATCTTTCACAATTGAATTTACATAGCAGGAGGAATGTTGGGCCCATCACAGCAACGACTACAAATAGAGGACAGGCGATTTTTATGCACTACAGTATACAGTTAACTTTTTAATTTTATCAGGATGTCACCGCAGCGCCAGCATTTTGGCAGGAGTTCCTGGGTTATGTCCGTGGGGATGCAGCCGAAAAAAAAGATCAAGGATTGAAGATCGTAGAGTAAGGATACCATAGAAGAAGAAAATACAGAAAAATGAACATTTAGAGAGTGTGTGAGGGAGAGAGAATTAACAAGAATGAAAGCTTGAGTGTGAATGTGGACCCATGAATGTTGGACAAAAAATCTGAGCTTTTTGCATCATTTTTATCTGATTCGTGGGAGGTGTCTGGCCTTGTTTTCATTGCCTCATATGAATTGGCAAATTTACAAAAAAGTGCTACTTTTGCAATTCGGACAAATCATAACTAAAAAGACATAGTGGTGAGTAACATGATGTTCACACCTTATAAAAGGAAACAAATATCCATTGTCATTATTGTCCAATGTCCATAGTTTTTGACAAACTTGAAGAATCCTGGGAGGATCTGGTTCCAGCTGCAGTATCTCACAAAAGTGAGTGCACCCCTCACATTTTTGTAAATATTTTATTATATATTTTCATGTGACAACACTGAAGAAATGACACTCTGCTACAATGTAAAGTAGTGAGTGTACAGTCTGTATAACAGTGTATATTTGCTGTTCAACTCAACACACAGCCAATAATGTCTAAACCTTGGCAACAAAAGCGAGTACATCCCTAAGTGGAAATGTGCAAATTGGGCCCAATTAGTCATTTTCCCTCCCCAGTGTTATGTGACTCATTAGTGTTATAAGGTCTCAGGTGTGAATGGGGAGCAGGTGTGTTAAATGTGGTGTTATCGCTCTCACACTTTCTCATACTGGTCACTGGAAGTTCAACATGGCAGCTCATGGCAAATAACTCTCTTTGGGTTGTCTTTGGGAAATAGATGTATGGATGCTGGCAGCATTGCTGCAGAGGTTGAAGGCGTGAGGGGTCAGCCTGTCAGTGCTGAGACCATACCTCACACGGCATCAAATTGGTCTGCATGGCTGTCGTCCCAGAAGGAAGCCTCTTCTAATGATGATGTACAAGAAAGCCCACAGACAGTTCGCTGAAGGCAAGCAAAATAAGGTGTCTTGCCTCTCTCATCCTCACCTGCGCTCCCCAGCTGTCCTCCATTACTGCATGCCATCCAAAAGCGGAGTAGGCCGAAGCTGCGGTCTGTAGTAGCGGCGTCTACCTGCGATCGCGGTAGCATGGTAGGCCAAAGCCGTAGCCTAAAGTTTCAGCAAACCCCAGGAAGGACTTCCAGGTGTTGGCCAAACATGCAGTATACCTGTACAGGGGAAGTAACACCTGTAATCCCCATTAAGTATCCACCAATGAAGGCCACATACAAAACTAATGAACCAGGTGTTATGGATTTATCCCTGCCTGGTAAACAATCCAGTAAGGAGCTTGTTCAGCACAGGGTAGGAGTAGATATCTGCAGCGCTATAAAAACCCCTCCAACTGTGAACACTTTACTCCAGTGTTCCAGAACTTTAGTTCCTGTATATCCGTGGACTTCAGCTTCCTGTTCTCCTCTGCTCGCTCTGCTACAAACCCTCTATTGGATTTTTCATTACCTGACCTTTGGCTTCCCTATTGGACTACCCCGTTTGCCTGTTAGCTGACCATTTATTCTGGACTACCATTTATTCTGATCGCTGCCTACCCTTGACCTATTGCTTTGTTTACTGACTTTGCTCTTATGCTCCCAGCCCAATCCTGACATAAGGACATAGATTACTGTAACCATATCCTGTGGTCCGATGAGACCAAGATAAACTTGGTTCAGATGGTGTCAAGCATGTGTGGCGGCAACCAGGTGAGGAGTACAAAGACAAGTGTGTCTTGCCTACAGTCAAGCATGGTGGTGGGCCTGCATGAGTACTGCCGGCAATGGGGAGCTACAGTTCATTAAGGGAACCTTGAATGCCAACATGTACTGTGACATACTGAGCAGACATGAGGAGAGGGCAGTATATCCAACATGATAACGACCCCAAACACACCTCCAAGACGACCACTGCCTTGCTAAAGAAGCTGAGGGTAAAGGTGATGGACTGGCCAAGCATGTTCTCCAGACCTAAACCCTATTGAGCATCTGTGGAACATCTTCAAATGGAAGGTGAGCGCAAGGTCTCTAACATCCAACAGCTTTATGATGTCGTCAAAGAGGACTCCAGTGGCAACCTGTGTAGCTCTGGTGAACTCCATGTCCAAGAGTGTAAAGGAAAGGCAGTGCTGGAAAATAATGGTAGTCTCACAAAATATTGACACTTTGGGCCCAATTTGGACATTTCCACTTAGCGGTGTACTCATGTTTGTTGCCAAGGTTTAGACATTAATGGTTGTGTGTTAAGTTATTTTTAAGGGAACAGCAAATTATACAGGCTGTACACTCACTATATTTACAAAAATGGGAGGTGTGTACTCACTTTTGTGAGATACTGTACCTCCTGGACATCATTTGTCAGGCTGCAAAACAGCCATCAGTTTATTCTTGTATTTATTAAAAGCATTGCAGTTTCAAAGATAAACAAATCATGGACACATAGTGAGAAATCTTTCATTTAACTAATTCATGCCTCGAGGATAAATGTTATATTCAAGAAAATTGAATAATAAATATATATCTAACTTTTGCCTAAAATGCCATTATTTATACAACCTGTAAAAATAACTTCTCTTTACTATTAATTTTTTTAGACAACTTTTAGAATTGTACAAAACAGTATTTAAAATGCAGTTTATTCCACTTATTTCTTTTCTTCCAGACAATCTAAAATGGTATACTTTAGTATATTTCTCCATGTAATTAATAAAGTAGTTTCCGCAAATTTAGATGGAAGCTATTTCTCTCTTACACTTGAAATTACAGAAAATGTGTTACTTTTACTAGAATATTTCTCAAAAAATGTAAAATACAGGCAGATTGCAGCAATTAAAATATCTTATTTTGGCAGCAGTTTGCGGGAGGAATGCTGACATGCAGCAAATGTCATGTTTTATTGAAGAATTTTAGACTGACTTTTTACTTCCAGTAACAAATAATATTTCGGCATTTTAGATAAGACTTTAAGTGCTATAAATGATTGTTTTATTTATACACACTTTTGATGAATGTACTTGGCAAACATCCTTTATATCACTTTGCATGTGAGCCAACTATCTTGTTGGACAGAAAGATTAATTAAACCTTTCTTTGTAGAGTTAGGAATGTCTTTTTTGATGATTATAATAATGATACATTCTTAGTATTTTAGTCAATGTGTAGACAGATTCTATGTTTAAGTGAATGTGCTTTCTCCTGGTATTACAAACAATTCAACAGTAAATTACATTTTATCTTTGAGTTAATCAATTTTTACAATAAAATGCTACTATATATATTCTTGAAGTAGTTTTATATAATCAATGTTTACAAAAACATAGTCACAACCACCATTTTTTATATATTGATCTTAATTTAACGGTGCCATACGTTTGTAACATCTTCACAATCAGAATACCATATTAATTCATATTCTAGCCTAGGTGTTCTATTGCAAATAAAGTGGAAATCACTGTGTGATATTTATTTAAGGATTAGGACATATGTGTGTATGATTATGCAAAATAAACTTCAGTTTGCAAAAACTAAGCATGTATGCTATAGCACATGGTCAGCCCTAAGTTTGCCAGAGACAATGGCAATACATATTTTAATCATGTCCCATGTAGGGATCATCTCCTAAATTGTTACTCCTGCATGTAGAAGCAGTATTGTCAGAGGGCCATAATCCACACCCCTGTAATCTGGCTCAGATGATCACAGCATCCTTGGTGCATTCTAGGTGCACCAGTAGAAGGCAAAACATGGCCTCAAAGGCCCTTACAATTCTGCATCACCAAAAGACATACAAGAAACCATACACGATGCAGCTTTAGAAGGGAGGTTGGTGTATGTATTTTGTCCATCCCAATAGTGAGCCTCCTCCTCGAGGACAAGGAGTTGGCAACCATTTCCAAATGCAAAGTTTTCATTAATGTTTTCTCTTACCATGCAGGGATTCAGACCGGCTGACTATAGGCGCACAGGGTGCAGGGTAAACCATGTGGTTACAGTCTTGTTTGAACTTACATGCTGTAGTCCCACCAAATAGAGTAACATACTAGAACACTATAAAATACAACTATAAACAATTTCAAATCATTTTGTGCTCCAATTCATTGGATTACACATCCCAAATTTAGTGTTGGATCAATATTTATATGTATATGTTTCGTCTGTGTTCTGTATATCATGCCTTATATAGTATTCCGTTTTTATTACTTTTTTTTACAATTTACGTTATATCTGTTCTTGGATATTGTTGGAGATGTAGTTTTTACACATAAATATATAATTGGCTGTACAGGTGTTTTTTCATGTGTCTTTTTTAAACTTTTTGGGGGGTTATTTACTATTTTATTGTCTTTAAAAATAACACATTCTATCTTTGTTTTTATAGCATGTACATTAGCATATTTTTTTGCATTGTTTTTCAAGATGTTTGGCAGCTGTTATCTTACTTTGTAACATGCCAGGTTCCAGGATTTTAAATGTTTTTTAAATGTTTTAACCTGGTCATGTGATGGTATACATGAACTGGAAGGCAACAACAAAAAAAAAATTTAAGCTGTTGGAACCAGGCAGTCGAAATATTACCCAGCATGTCCAGCATCAAAGTGGACAAAGTAACTGTACTTTTCTACTACTTACTACTACTTGCTCTTTTTGTTTGTTTTTTGGCCGTGGGAGTCGAATGTCTTGTATAGATCAAAGGTGACCCTTAATTTTATGTTTGTGAGTAGAATGGTGTTTTGCATGTATATTACCAAAAGATACACAAATGCACACATGGTAACTTTAATACATTAGAAAAGGTACAACTGCATCAGTATGGTACATGGTTAGAAAATATATATCCTTAATCCATTTTTAAAATGTGATGGTGAATGCATTTTTATACTAAAGGATACTCATTGACATTTTTCTTTTTTCATGGATTGCGTATTGAATAATTTGACCGACATTCAGGTTTCATTCACATTGTATTTTGCGTGTGATACCATCATAGTCTTCTTGTCAAACAAGACAATACGTAAAACTGCAACTATAAATGGCAGTAATTATTCTGAAATAAAGCGTATTAATGATGCTTTATTGAATATCAGCCACATAAAGCCATATATTTCAACGATATAACCATTTATTGTATCCAGTTAAAATCGACTGCTGTCTTGTGCTAATGCATTCTTGTATTCATTGCAGGAGTTAACACGGAACACATACTTTATTATCAATGTCTGCTAGCACCTTAATTAGTTGCAAACACAAGAAAAATGTGTACTTGTTTTTCTTACATAGATTGTAAATGGTAATGAACTCATATATGATTAATTATTTCAGAAAATAAATAACTGCTAGCCAGAGTTTAAATGAATATTTTTTACATGCAAAACAGCACATTAAAATGTTCAGTCTAAAGGTTAATAAGACACAGAATGAGCAATGATTTATCAATATATTCTCATCTCAAACAGTGTAATTCCAAATATAAGGATACAAAGATATAACAGGTACATGTTAATAAATGTTGTTTTAAGTTAGGGAAATGCTGAAAACGGAAAGATTAATCATCTATAGCATTTGTACTTATTTCGATTTGGATTGCTACTATATAAAGAAAATTTAGTGATGCAGGGTAGACAAACCATTTTGCATTGAGTCCACTACCCCCTTTCCTCTTTTCCTCTCTGTTTCTTTCTTTAATCCCTCTTTATATCTCTATGAAAAGAGGGACGTCACTAGCAGTAAATGCCTGAGCTTCCTTTTGGGCATTTAATTCCCCCTTAAATATAACTACATATGCTTACTTAAGTCCCACCGAAAGGCAAATGTATAAATTAGATATTTTATGAGGGTTTTATTGACAGATACATTCCAGTGGTGCAGTAACTGCAAATCCATCCCCAAAATGGCTCTTTACATACAGTATAACTCCCCTTTTTGTTTGTTTTCATTATTAAAATAAACTTTTATGTAAGTTGCTTTTTTAACATGTAAGTTGCTTCATACAATATAACATAACATAATATTCATATGAATACATAAATACACAATAAAGTATTTTTATGTTTGACTTTACTTATTGCTACAATGGTACACCCAATGGATGTTTTATGTATCTGAAGTCAACTTTAAACAAGTTATTTACTCAAATGTCTCTGCATCCCAGGTGTAATTCATCACAGTCACATTTACAAACATGAAAAAATAATCCATTATGAGAAGTACAATTGTATTTGACAAATCTCCTTTTTTGATAGTATATTTATGTAATTTCATAGCTCTGCTGATATTCATCAGAGTACAAATTTGAATACTAGTACAAAGAATAAAGTTGCAGATTTGACCCCCAAAATATTCTCGGCTGTTAAAATGCTATATTTAAATAATTATGTTTACTTGTGCCAGTCACTTTTATCTAAAACAAATTTTGGAATATTAGCTAATGATAAATACAACTAAGCTGAATTATAGGAAATCATTCTTTTTACTGTAAATAATAAAACATGCATTTACTCTGATTCCTAGAGATACACATTAGTGGGTTTTATTTTTTTATGATAGTAATGCAAAACTGTTTGTCTGTGATAGTAAACTTAAATTATGGTAAATTATACAGTAATCAAGTGTGAAGGTTGCCACAAGGAAACTACCAATATCAATCAAGGTACTGAACACATAATAAGTAGGAGCATATTGCGAAATAAATTATTTTAGTATTGTTGAAATGACAGGCATCATAAGAAGTACATAATAAAGATTCTGTCAACAAATATAATTTGCTCATTTCTTGCACAACTTTGATCCTTGCGTGAATGGGATTTTTTTTTTATTAAAATAGCACCATAAGGCGTATAGATATGCTATTGAGACATGTTTTTAATTATCAAGCCACTTGTCATTAATTCTAACACATAATTTACAGGGGTATTTCTTATTCATTATTCCACATATCTGCTATCAATATAATTAAACGCACAAGTAACGTACAATAACAACTAAAAATCGTGCATAAATATAATGATAATAATGCAAAGTATTTATACATTATTAGAGCTCTAAGAGCTCAGATTGTCTGGTGGTTTTGAGTGTAAAAGAGCATTTTATAGTCCCAAATGTTGCACTAATGCTTTCAGAAACAATATCAAGCTTTCTAAATTAAAACATTCTCATCTGATTTCACAAATTACACAAAAAGCTATCATTAGTTTATAAAGTCATATAAAAAGTGTTGGTATAGATATTTCTGCTACCCACAACTTATAAGTCATTGTTAATTTAATGCTTACATAAGATGGTAATGATGTGCTTTGAGCTTATACAGTATATTAGGATATCGGTATTGTTGTGACCTTTAATGATTGTTAAAAAATACAGAAATAAAGCTGGACATAATTACTAAAGCGCATACAACAACCAATGGTTACTGGATTTTTGAGTCTATTTGACTTTTATAGACTACTTCCGAGTTCATGTAACATCAAAATTGCATAAAACAAGTTCTGTGGTGTCATTCACAGGTACCCGGCTCTCTCACAAGCGTGCATGAGTGCGACATGAGGAAGGACATGCCGGCATAGCAGGAAGACAAGACCATGCTTCCTCATGAGGAGGAAATAGTTACATATTAACATAGTTCATAAGGTTGAAAAAGGACCAAAGTCCATCAAGTTCAACCTATATAAATATTGTGTCCCTACTGTGTTGATCCAGAGGAAGGCAAAAAAACCCTTATGAAGCAGATGCCAATTGCCCCATACCAGGGGGAAAATTCCTTCCCGACTCCAAATATGGCAATCAGAATAAATCCCTGGATCAACGTTCTGTCCCTATTAATCTACTATCCATAACTTGTGATATTATTGCTTTCAAGAAACACGTCCAGGCTCCTTTTAAACTCTTTTATTGAGTTTATCATTACCACTTCCTCTGGCAGAGAGTTCCATAGTCTCACCGCTCTTACTGTAAAGAACCCCCGTCTGTGCTGGTGTAGAAACCTTCTTTCCTCCAGCCGTAGAGGATGTCCCCTTGTTATAGATACAGTCCTGGGTATAAATAGGTCCTGGGAGTGATCTCTGTACTGCCCCCTTATATATTTTCTTAAATGTGGTCCTATGATGAGACATGGGACCTCACAGATTACATTGGTAAGATCTTACCACTGTCATGTAATCATTAAGCTCATCAGAGCCAAGTATACTGTCTATAGTACATCGGGGCCTCCTGCTGCAATTGCACATCCTATATGGACTATTGTAGCATTAAGTAGACTGACTAATTTGCATTTGGAAATTTTAAGAATGGCAATTCAGGGAGGACTCCCGGTAAGGACATTTATGCCTGTGAGAGTTCAATGCACGGTTTGTTTACTGAATAGGTGAATGCAAATGCACCCTAAACCCAAGGATGGTGCTGTCTAAAGGCAAGTTAGGCACTGGCCCAGAGCACAGATCTACATAAGGGCGCCTCCTCTACAGTTGGCTGGACTACCTGCTGCTGACCCTGCTGCTCATTCAATGCTTAGTGTGCATGTTATTTTTTGAAATAGCAAAATGCTACTTGTAATTAACGCCCTACAACATGCTGAAAAAAGCAAAACATTGAGTATTTCTAGACTCAGGACAAATAGAATACATTTAGCAGGTTTCTTTTTTTTCATTAGCTTGGACAGATAAGTAAACAATTTTTCAAATAAAAGTCAAATTTTCTCTCTTTTTTTTATAGTAAATTGTATGATATAATCAAAGTAATGACATCTATAGCTAAACACGAGAGCTGCAGAAATGTTAAAACCGCCATTGTCACAAAGGGTACAAAAAATAAACTGACACACACCTATCCTCTAGCCCACAGAGGCCAAATGCTTCTTACACCACCATGCCATTCCCCCATATCTTTCTGCATGTAATACCATATGTTATTCATTTGTGTCATTTATTGATATAATGCTTCTGAAATAAATACATAAAATTAAAAAAATAAAATATAAAAGTCTTTCAGTTGCCTTTTTATGGTTTTCCTATACAATCCCTTCTAATGATTGTCTACTAGACAGCATTCATTACTGTAAACTGAATTAGGTTTTTGGTCTCTTTGTAACTGAACAATTTGACAGGCTTTCTCCTGGTGGTGCTATTTGTGACCATGCAAAAAAGTAAATCTTTTACTCAAGATGGCCTTGATTTTTGCTGAAAATGAAAATTACACTCTAAAATCATACTTAGATGTATGCAATTCAACCCCAGTATACAAATAAAAAAAATGACTGATTACTTCTCAGATGTACCTGCACATTTAGAAACTGTGTCTCATAATAACAGCTTATCATGCTTTGATTCCACCCCTAAACAATTGCATGCTCTGTTACAAGTTCTGTTACATTAATATGTGTTTGTTTTTGCAGCTAATAATACATAAAAAAAACTGATATAGTCAATAGTTGCGCACGAGGGGAAAAATTGATTCAGACGAATGTTTTTGATTTTGGTGCACATGTTTTCAGACAATGAATTTTGTTTCCTGACCTTTTGGTTTGGATGAAAATTAAGAGGGTTTTTCATTTTCTCGCAGTTATGTCACACATCATTTCCATCATTCACAATCTGGCAACAGACCCTGGTGTATTTGCTATCATGCTGGGCAGTTTTTAAAACTGTAATAGAAACTATTCAAACCCCACCTCCCACCTTTCAATGTATAGCAAGCATGTCCGTTGTCACCCCCCCCCCAGACTGTCATGTGCTGGTGTGATTTGTAGAAGTGCAGCTCATGTGGTCCCCAGTGGGATTAGCATTTTCTTGGAGAAAAGAGCCTTCAAGCCAGAGTACTGTCTCAGGAAGGAAGCATCAATTAGCTGGATTACTCTGGGCTGCATCTGGTTATTCAGGCTATTTTACTTGACCCTTGCACTGCCCATACCAAGGAGGTTCCCCATTTCTCAAACCCGAAATAAGAGACAGACACCAGCAGGATTGGATTTAGAAAAGGCCGAGACATTTATTTAACAAATGTCTCGACATAACTTTATTTAACATCTTATAAATTATTGTAAAAACACTTTAATAATAACTTCTGTATAAATACTATACAGTCTTCTGTACACCTGTGTACAAACAGCTGAGGGTTCCCAACCTAAACACAAAACAATGGCTTCACACTACCCCTTCCGCCGGATACCACAATCGCCCAAGCGACCGCGGGTCGGATAGGGGAGCTCCACCTTAACGCTTTGGTTAATCCTGTACAGGGAGGGCATTAACTCTAACCTCTAACCAAACCATCAACTTGCCACTCCCATTATCATTCAAACTTCTCCAGGGAACTCCTCCGCCACAGCAAAGAAAACGGATCCTGCAAAAAGAAAGAGGGAAAGGGGGAAAGAAAAAACACACAAAGCCAACACAAAAACACAAAGCAAAAGACAAAAAGAGGAAGGGCGGGCGGGAAACTGCTCCTGTGGTGTTCAGTAATTGCCCCTTGCACGTGTGCTTAGAGGGGCTTTATAGCCCTGTCCCCTTCCCCCTACAGTCACGTTCCTTGTGACTTCCCCCTCGTTCCCTGTGCATTCTCACCTCGTGCTAACCCTTGCTGAGTTAACCCTTTCCTGCCCTAATACCATGTGCACCGTCCTGTAGTGCTGGCAGGGTCATGTTCCCCTTACGCCTATGACTCCAGGGTTTCTTACTTGAATTGTGTGAATGAATGAGAGAATGAATTAATGTGTGGATGGATTGCTTGAATGTTTTGTAAGAATGCATTAATGTATATGTGTATCATGGATGTGATTTGTGGAAAGGCAAAGATGGCACAAGCAGGGTGTTTGAGCCTTGGGGACCAAGATGGCACAGACAGGGTGTTTATGGGACAAAGATGGCTCAAGCTCAAGCCTCTACAATAGTAACACAATTTAAAAAGTCTAGGGACAAAAAAAATAGTAATATTCACATAAATATACAAACATAAATGTAGATAACATGTACATACATGAATATATAACAGAACCTGCACAGACAAAAATACATGAAACATGCACAGAGAAAATATATGTATCATGCACAGATATAGAGACATGTAACATGTACAGACATAAATACTTGTAACATGCAGAAACAAATATTCAACATAAAAAGGTAACATACACAGATCCACTTCAACACCACGGTACTAACAGCAAATTAATTGCATATGAATAATACGCATTAAAAAACATAGAATGGAAGGGGACGTCCTCCCTGGAAATACCGAGTCACCTAAGTCGCACAATCCATTTGGGACTGGCCATGCATACCCAACACTAAACAATATACTATTTTACTATTTTTAAGGTTTACAATGCTAAAGTAATATGAATTATTTGAACATATTTAGCATGATTATAAAGTTCATAAAATTGCAAGTAATGTATTCTCATATGAAAAGCAAGCGCATAAGTCTATATCTTGTAATCTCCAATTAGAATAAAGCAGGATACCCATATCTCGCCCTAATCAAATGCAAAATGAAATAAAGTTTGTAACAGAAGATAATTAAATGAACAGTGAGTGGTAGACACTTAAACATAATTTTGCTGTTGATTTTTCATTCTTTCTCAGAGCTTGGCACCTGCCATCTTATTACAATATACTAGGCATTGCATCATTTTGTGAATTTTGTACTCCGATCTTGGAAATTAAAAAAAAAAAAATACTTTCAATACTTTATAATGTTCCATATAAAATGTGGTTTCTGTTTTGGGGATAGACATGAGTGCATGCAAATTGGTCCCAGGTTTGCTCTCACCAAAGTACACAACCTTACACTTAATGTATTTTCTACATTTAAACCTGTTTAGATATTGCTATTCTGGCACTGGGACAAAAGCAAACAATTAAAATTTAGCAAAAAAAGGAGAAACATATTCAGCAGCAGAAATAAACCAATAAACTCAAACGCCATAATAATATTAAATATGTAACCTATTCTTATGACTCCATTAGAAATATTATCATTATCAAAAAAAACAAGGCAGAAATGCGCACTTTCAAGCTAGGGTGATGATTTTTTTATCATTACACAGGTCAATTTATTTTATTTAAATATATATGAAACAGCTTGCATACACTGAAACTGAACAAAAATATTTCTTTAAAAAAATGTTGATTTGCAAAAAGACGATTGCCTCCTGTGCTGCTTTAAAATTCTGGGCCGCTGCCTGAAACTATTTTTATACACGGGCACCTGGATGTCTAAATTAACATTACCAAATCTTATCTATTAATATCATTTATCCTTTCCATTAACATGATTCATTTAATATGTTTTCTATGCATTCCTTTTGTACACTTGTATTGTGGTCAGGACAGGACACCGCATATTGGGTGCGTTGCCGACCCAACATGTTCTGCTGGTTTATTACTGGGTCATGTGTCTGAATATGCCAGACCTTCTCTGCTGTTGATATATAGAGATTATAATCTCATGTTTGAGATGGTCCCTATACCCTGATTTATTCATTTTTCCCAGGCCATACAGACTATATTGCTTCATTATAGTATATACACTAAATGCATAATACCCAAGAAGTGGAGAATCTACCATCTACCACAACATTTGAGGGTAAAAGCAAGGAGCTACTACAAACATAAGTTTGTCTCTATGAAATGTAAATATAGAATCTTAGGTTTTAAAATATTCCATGTATCTGTCACGGGGTCAGGTAGCGAAGGAGGATCCAACTATGCAGATATAAGGACGTAGCGTAGTCCAGATAACAGTCCGATCAAAAGGGCAACGGCAAACAGCGAGGTCAAAACGTATCCGAGGTCGAGGCAGGCAGATAAGAGGCAAAACGGTATAACAGGTCCGAGGTCAAGGCAGGCGGATAAGAGGCAAAAAGGTATAACAGGTCCGAGGTCAAGGCAGGCAGATCAGAATCGTAGTCAAAAGAACAGGCAAAGGTCGGTACACAAGGCAAGGTGTCACGTTCTCACCCTCGGTGGCGGGTGCTCGCGGGC
>VKOC01027547.1:0-22768 GCA_009364415.1 Spea multiplicata
GTGTGGCAGAGCCTGTCCTGGTGTCTGTGTGTTTGGATCGATGATGCGGAACCTGTATTGGTGTCAGTTGGCTCACTCTGGACTGTAATTTGTTAATGTTATCTGGCTGCTGGTCAGGTTCTATGTGGGCAGTGTGGGCTGGCTTTGGGGTGTGCATCCTGTGATCTGTACCTGAAATTTAGGGGGGTTTATATATACCTTTAATGCTGAGTTGCCTGTCCTGGTGTCTGTGTGTTTGGATCGATGATGCGGAACCTGTATTGGTGTCAGTTGGCTCACTCTGGACTGTAATTTGTTAATGTTATCTGGGTGCTGGTCAGGTTCTATGTGGGCAGTGTGGGCTGGCTTTGGGGTGTGCATCCTGTGATCTGTACCTGAAATTTAGGGGGGTGTATATATACCTTTAATGCTGAGTTGCTATGTGATTTCCAGTTCTGCAAAGCTGGGTTTGTGTGTTATTCTGTTGATCTATATCTGCTATGCTATGTTTCTATACATTTCTGTATACCTGCAAATACAGGGTTTGTATGTCTTATTCAGTTGATCTATACATGCATGTGGCGTTTACATGTATTGTTTATTTGATCTATACCTGAACTACAGGGAAGTAAATAAAAGAGAGGTGTGGTTTAGTGAATGAGGGACAAAGGGACTCTCACTGTCTTCCCCTAACCTGCAGTTGTACTTGTTTTCAAAAAAAGATGGGAAGGAAGTGGGGTAGGGGATAGTAAGGAAAGGGAGAAAGAAGGAGGTTATCTGATGGGGGAAAATGCTATCCCCCAGATTTTTAGGGGTTCCTACACCCATGCTGGTGTGTGTGTATTTAGTCATCTGATTCCTGGCACTTTACTTTCTGTAGGAATAAATTGAACTATGCAATTTTTACTTATCCCGGGTCAAAACACCCTCTTGAATTTGTAGTCACTTCAGTGGACAAAACATTCTAGAGGAAAAGTACAGTGTACTGAAGTATTCCCAATCCCATCATACTACATCAATATGCGTTAGAAAATCAGGTAAAGATGGGCATGGATGGTGGGCTGATTCGGTGGTACAATGAGTCACTTGACTAGACTTGCCCCCCAGGCCTTAGACTGCCAGCCCTTCCCTGTCCTGAATGAGTCTAGAACCCTCTCAAAAGTATCTAAATGTTGTCGTAGATGAATTTCTTGAGGTAAAGTAAAACTGACTAAACCATGTAAAAACAAAATAAAAATGCTGTTCAATAGATAATTTTCCATAGTCTAGATTCCCATGTCTTCTTTCCTTAACATAAAAAAGTTCCAAAAAAGGCTTTAGGGTTGATATTTTAAACAGGCAACTGTTTACTTTCAATAGTTTCTTATAAATTTCCAGTGAACAAAAGAAGAATAATTGTAGAATAGATGCTAGGGTTCCTTCAAAATGGAAAGCAAAAGTTCTTGCATAACCCTACATCGGAAACAAAAGGGTATAGGTTAATTATATTTCTGCCAGCTCACACTGTCTGACAGGTTAAGCTGTGGCTCACTCACATTTTCTCAGACTACAAAGAACTTTTGTGAGTAAGGTGGCACTTGGATGTAACAGAAGTCCCTTTAGCGAAATCTGTCATCCACATTGTAGAGGAAGACCCATGTAAAAGAAAATCTCATTGGCATAAAATACACTACTGTATACAATAATGTAGTTACAGTTAGTACTGACTTTTTGGTTTTATATTTTTTTTTTACAAGCAGACCTGAAAGCTGCCATAGTCAGTCATATGCTATTTTGGGAGATGTTTCCTGCTCAGACACCATACTGAGCTGATTCTTTATTGCGATGAAGATGAAGTCCTTTTCTGCATTGACTTTGATTGGTCAGAATATGTGGCTGGGTGGTCAAGTCTGAGACATTCGATTGTTTACCACAGGCAGTACGATAAGGAGCCAGGATGTATGTCTAGTTCATTGGCCTAAGATAACAGAGACATACAAATGACTACTAGTTGGCTGTCTGTATTATAATATGGCTAGAACTGTTAACAAAAATCTGCACAATAATTTGACACTAGTCATATCATTATCAAATAAGAGTTCCCTTTTAAAACTCCACAAATGTTACAAATATTGTGGATAACTTTGTAAACTTGTATTTCCGGCATCATTTACCAGTGATAGTCAATAACATAATATATCCTGTTATGACTCTTGTCCACTATATAGTCCAGAACTATCATTACCCTACATTCCCCAAACATGCTTTATGTTTTGAATATTTTTTATTAAGTAAGTAATCAAAAATGACCAATAATGTGCTCAAAATAATACAAGGAAATATTTTCCCAGCCTTTAAATGCTGCTATCGCTGTATTTTGATTGATTTATCGAGTGATAACTGTTATACAATGTTTTTTTATGTGCGTTTGCATTCTGCTCTGAAATATGCATTAATTTGCCTAATTCAACATGGCCTTTACTACTTCTTTGAATGCCAATCTGTAACTTCCAATCTGTTATTTTTATTATTACATTTTATATCTGTGAAAGATGAAACAGTTTTAGCATTGTTTTTTCTGTCTGCAGATGTGGACCGTATTATTATAATCTGCAATTTCAATAACTCACAAAAAGTTACCTGTTAACACTTTAATAAATGTGGGTTTACAAGACACAGTATTGATGCTAGTCATAAATTTCATTTCTAGATGCAAGGTGCAAATAGTAAAAAATATCAATGTTAAAAGGAGAATTGGCATAAATAATGGTGCAGGGGGTTGTCATTTGCCAATCATGAACTATGAATTACACACGATAATTTTGCCTGTTTCTGATATTTAGTTCTTACAAAGCTTTGGTAATCATAAATTTGCTATATTTACTTAATTTACCTATATTTTTTTAGCATTTCTTAATTTTGTGCTATATAACATATACAAATTGTTGTTTTTTTGTTATAAAAGCCCTGTTTTTTGAATGTTGTGTATTTATATTAAACAATAAAATATACTTTTACTTGGTTTCTGACCTGTAGAATAAGTAATCCCATGTTCTTGCTTTTCTGTTGAATTTTTTATTTTACTTGAGTTGGAATATCGGATGCTAATAATATTGTGTAGTCCCTTAAAACTGCATACTCAAATATTTAAATGGGCATTGGGACAGTAAACCCTTACTGTCCCTATTTTAGTGAATAAACCAATGGAGATGTGGTCAAGACAAGTTGCAGAAGTTCAAACCAAGCATCAGAAAGGGGATTTAAGTGACTTTGAACATGGCATGGTTGTTAGTGCCAGACAGGCTGGTCTGAGTATTTCAGAAACTGCAGATCTACTGGGATTTTCGTGCACAACCATCTGTAGGGTTTACAGAGAAATGCCAGAAAAAGAGAAAATATCCAGTGAGCAACAGTGGTGTGGACGAAAATGCCTTGTTGATGTCAGAGGTCAGAGGAGAATGGAAAGACTGGTTGAGATGACAGGAAGGCAACAGTGACTCAAATAATCACTTGTTACAACCAAGATATGCCGAATACCATCTCTGAACGCACGCTATAATGCACCTTGAAGCAGATGGGCCACAGCAGCAGAAGACCACACCGGGTGCCACTCCTGTCAGCTAAGAACAGGAAACTGAGACTACAATTCGCACAGGCTCAGCAAAATTGGGCAATGGATGACTGGAAGAACATTGCCTGGTCTGATGAGTCTCGATTCAAGCTACGGCATTCAGATAGCAGGGTCGTACTTTGGAGTAAACAACATGAAAGCATGGATCCATCCTGCCTTGTATCAACGGTTCAGGCTGGTGGTGGTGTAATGGAACATTTTCTAGGCACATGTTGGGCCCCTTAGTACCAATTGAGCATCATTTAAACACAACAGCCTACCTGAGTATTGTTGCTGACCATGTCCATCCCTTTATGAGTTTCACCCATGGAGGCCCATCTTCAAACTTTAAAAATGAAAGGCTTTGTAGGGTATAGACTGGGATTTGGTTAGGCATGAGAAAAAGAGTAGAGTACAAGCAAAATGAGTGGTCTGTAGTGACCATAGGTATAAGTAAGCCATTGCTTTTGCTTTAGTGTTGTCTTGATAAGTGCCTAGTCTTTTTTTAATTATATATCAGCAGCATAATTATAGGTATACATTTACTTTAAAATGATTCTAAAGTGTTTTCAACAAACAAAATAAACTTTTTTTGAGAGAGTAACAATAAAGATAACAATAATCATATTAGAATAAAAATAATCCTATAATATGTAGTTGACATATCATAAAGATTGACAGCGATACCAAATCAGTATATTTTGCGTGGATGTGATAATATAAACATATGCCTACCCAGAGGTGTTTACTTCAAATTTTACTACAAATTTATTTCTGACATTTACTGGTGGTAATTTGTGACATATGCAAAGGTGTTTCTAAAAACCCGTAATATGCTGTGGATGCAAACTTTGAGGGCATTCCTACAAAGCAAATAACACAGGTATGGTGTATTTGTATGTATAGTTAGTACACACCCTGTATTTTGTAGGGTTTTAATAAGATAACTAATGCAGACAAAAAGTGATTGAATACGATTCCATATATGTAAGTATTTTCTGTTTAATCAACATATCCTTTATAAAGTTATTGTATAAATATGTTACACTTTTTTATTTCCTAGATAGATAGGCAGGTCTTTTCACACTTATGACAAAACCTCAAGGGGATATCTTTATCCCAGTTTGCAGAAAATTGATGTTTGGGTTTGGCAGCTTTTGGAGAACTTTTATTGCCAACTTCATGTTTTATACAGGCTTGTAACCCTGTGACCCCGATCTATGGGTTTCTTTACTGAACTGTAAAATTTGCATAAAGGTACAGAAACAGATTTACACTATTATTTGGATGCTTTGACATGTATTATTTTAGAGCTAAATTACATTGGAAAAAAAGGTATTTTTTATTGAGTTTAGTGATTTGCATGTTTGTCACACACTCGAAATGAGTGTTGCATAAGCGACAAAATTGCTCTAACTGTAAGGAAAATCACAGTTGAAATTACATTCATCAAACTGAAGTTGGGATGATTTGTGATTGTATTGATTTTATAATGTGTTCTAATTTAGAAAACAAACCTGTAAACATATATTTTTCTATCTTTACCAAAAGCAAAACCTTTAAGTTACATAATTTGAGTTTAAGGATTTTTATGAAGTTATAGAGAAAGCAGTTTTGAACAAACATGTTGCCAAAGCAGGTCAACAGCAGTCAAATCATTTGTTTCAACCTGTGATATTTTGATTTGTGTGACATATAGTTATGTCTGCATGCATAAATTTATACGGTAAACAATGCTTTACCATAACTGTATTTTTTCAGTTCTGAACAATATGCAGATTTTAAACTGTTGTATTCCCAAAACAGAAAGTAAGAATAAGAGACTGTAAATATGCTATTAATTGAAAACACAACAAGTTTAATATAGATATTTTATTTAAATCTAGAACATATGTCTAGGAACATTACATGGAAAGATACAAATATGCCGGGAACCGTCAATTGTTTGAAAGGTATCAGTTACTGGAAGCTTGTATCGGATATGATCCGGTTTTGCTATTGACCCTATGTGGGCTCCCTGTACCCTATGTGTCAAGGTCTCAGGGACCATGATATAGTCCAGTCTAGAAAAAAGTGTGATGAGGGTGGGTATCAGATTGCAATGCCTCCAAGTGTCTAGTGGGTTGAAGTAATCAATTAGAAGGGCTGTAAGAAGGTTTTTGTTTTGCCACAAGGGGTTGGATGTGCCCCATTGATTTTCTTCTGTTAGGTTAAGGTATCCCCGTAAAATAAGGTTAGGGCTTGGTATTGTGGACAGTAGTGTACATATATCCACCAAAAAAAACCATGTTACCTTACATCAGTTGCCTAAATATTGACCAAAGTAAAAGGTACACCATTTATTTTTAGTCATACAATAATGTTTCTTCCCCCTGAGCACCACCTCCACCTGATAGGAAAGGCCTGCTGCTAGTAAAATAGAGGCGCCTTTGGACTTATTGAAGTACATAGCTGCGAAACAATCATTGATCCATGGGGCTTTGAGGGTATTATTGCCAGGATCATTCCAGTGGGTCTGCAAGAGGATGAGGTCTGGGCTGAGTTTTTTGGAGATGGTACGAGGTTCAATGGTGTGGTAGACGTTGGCAGGATAGTCTTTATAAGAACAAGAACCACTGCAGAGGCTGAAGTTTAACCTGCCATGCCCAGCAAAGTGAACCAGGGACAATTCTGCGGTAGTTGCAGAGATGGATGGTGGTAGTATTTCATCTCGGCAAACCATGGACGGAAGCGCATTATAATTGCAGGTTGGCCAGAGCATAGTTAAAATGCGGCCATCTTAGATTCCCGCCTCCCTGGCTTTTTGTATAAATGGAACCATTTTATCTGCTGGAATCCAATAAGTCCATTATAAATGGAAAATATTGCTAAAAACATGCCAAGTATTCTTTAATTTAGGTAATCTTTAAATCATATAATTAATGTGTATCTTGCTTATTCCATGGAAACAGAATTAGCATCCCCCCTACTTTTCAAATATGTTCACTTTTAATAACTATCTTCTACATTAGCTGAGATGGAAATCACAAATAGATTAAAATACACCAGGCTACTTTAGTAATTGTATAAATGATTGTGTGTACTTTCATTAATCAGATAACAATTTCCACAGCATGCTAACCTTCCCTAATGTGATATTGCATAGGAAAAAATTGAATAATAAATCATTGATTAAAAAAAGTGCACTATACGGTTCATCAACAAATGGGAATGCAAACTAAGTACCAAGATGCTTGTATTTATATCCTTTTCTGAGTATACTTTGATTTGCCATCTCCTTCTTCTAGTCCTAATTTAATAGTCTGCATTATGTTTTTTAGATACACAGGGGACCTTCTTACTGCTGTTAATCTTAAATGTATTTACTGCATTCTAAAAGACATTTGAATAATATATTCAAACAAAAAATGCTTTTATTGACTATGGGTTAGCTTACTTTTTTAGATTTTTAGACCTAGACCCAGCAGCTAGATTCAGATGTTTAGAGACAGTTAAAGAGTTATGTTTGGGGTTACTCATTCGATTATCTATTTAGTGGTGGACGAGACAGTAAACATAAATTACGTGGCAAGTATATAATTTGTACAGCAATAGAGTTAACCTATGTACATTTCATTGGTTAAGCGATGTATTATGCAATTTAGCCTTTTATCTTCCAGACCCTTTTGAGACCATGTATACAAAAAACAAAAACTGTCTGCGCTTCTTACCCTAATAAAGTTGGCAACAAATATATAGACATAATATAAATGAGAGGTTTTGGTTATATGAATTGGCCAAAGCATAATTAAGCTCACCCGCCACGTCAAGGCACACTCTCAATAGGGTGAGAACCTACTCTCACCTCCTACATAGTGGGCACACAAAGCAGTTCTCTGGCTCTGAGACTAGCTTAGCGCACCGACATTTTTTCTTTTCCTTGTTTGCACATATTTGAGGTTGTTGGCTCCTCATTAGTCTGGTTGCAGCTTGCTGTCCAGGGGTTAAATGGGAGGAGGTTTAATTGCACCTCCCCCAACACATTAATCTGGTTTTGGTAGCAGTATAAACTGCTTTGTGTGCCCACTATGAGGAGGTGAGAGTAGGTTCTCACCCTATTGAGAGTGTGCCTTGACGTGGCGGGTGAGCTTAATTATGCTTTGGCCAATTCATATAACCAAAACCTCTCATTTATATTACGTTTACATATTTGTTGCCAACTTTATTAGGGTAAGAAGCGCAGACAGTTTTTGTTTTTTATAACTACTCTCTTGCAAGCTTCGAGCTTAGTGAATAGACCCCAGAGAGCTGGAACTACATAGCGAGGTTCTGTTTAGATAAAATATTTCCACTCTGACCTCAATAATTATTTTGTGGCTAAGTACCCAATTACTATAAATATCATTGACCGAAGATCAATATCCATTATAGTTGTCTTTTCATAACCCCAGATTGTAATACATTTAAAATAGTTCTTGCAGTTGGCAATTTTGTAGCGCAAATCACTTTCATTTGGTTTTTATTTTTCACTTTCATTTGGTTTCAGCTTCTTTTTGTAAATCAATTGATGTATTAGTTTTACATTTTTAAATTGAGCTCCCCTGTCAATTGAGTCCCCTTTTGCTGTTTTTAACAGGGATAACTGGAAACAGCACAAGCTACAGAGGCTCTATTTTGTGTGGATATGCCGAGACGTCGAGTCCTTCCTCTGGTTTGCGGATCTGTTATGCGTGCTTCACAACAAGGTAATGATTGCATTTCCAAGTATAGCGCCCCAGTGACCTTTTCCATTATATGTGTATTTGTATAGACACAAATGGCAGTTTACCGCGTTGATTCCCCTTCTCTTTCCTCCTTACCGCGTACCATTCTTTTGTTTAGAATCCTTCACATGTTACCCATTGATGTCCTGGCCTGTTTTGTTTGCCACACAATATCCAGAGCTCTTTGAGATTCCATTAATGCTTTCACGGCACAAAAGACCTCTCCAGATGAGCCGAGGAGTTATCACATATATTTAGAACTAACAAGAAAACTAACTACAGTGTTCTCGCCAGCAACTTCGTCCCAGAATACTATCCGGCACTTCATTTAATAGCAGAAATTACAGATCTACCCCATTCTATATAAATAAGAACATTTAACTTTTTCTGATACGTCTATCAGACATAATTGAAGACCAGTACTTGTCTTGTCATTAACTGTGATAGCTTATCACTTTCCTTAATGACACATTTTTGGGGGCATTTAACTAGAAATGAAGCCTTTAAGTATGTACTTTAGCTTTTGGTCATTAAAGACAGCACACAATGGGCGAATGCGCCTCTTGACGAGAGGACGCAGTAGAAAAGAATATTAAAAGGTTTCTTGGATTTTGTTTAGATTGAAAACGTTCCTTGACGTTCTCAATGCCATTATAGTATTGTTAGGATCATCAGGAGCAAAAGAATATAAGGAACCCTTAAAATTCTAAAGGTAGTATAAAGAGCATCATGGAGAAAATCTACTATGGACGGGGCTGTCTTTAACGGGCAGCTTTCCTGGGTCCTTAGGAGCTCATAGCAGGTGTCTCTTGGCCCTATTAAGAGCGACCATAGTCAGAAGGAACCAGCAGCACAAACCACTCCTCAGTGGCTCCACCATGTGCTAGTGTGACATGCTAGGGAATGACATCATACCTCATCCTCCAGTAGTGAATGAATGAGAATTTGTGGAGAGGTCTGTGTCAGCCCTGACTATGGGGCTAGAAACATTTCATGAGAAAGTATACCTTATGTAGGGATTTAGAAGGTACCTTACTTTGTTGTTGTGGAAGAATGTTGTTGAAGAATAAATTGTGTTATTTATTATGCTATAATTTTTTTTCAAATTTGGAATTTATTTTGTTATTTAAAACCATTTTTTTAGATCTCTAGACTCTTTGGGATTATGTTTGGGGTTTCTTATTGTTTCTTACTTCTTCCTACAAATCAATGATTGTGATTTCCTATCACGATACAATAAAGGTAACACAGCAGGGAGAACATTCAGAACAGATAAGCAGCGAGGTAAAACTGATCAAGAACGGGCTAAACGTACAGAACAGAGGCGTTAAAACATACTTTATTATAACAAGACGCCCAAATATTGTTCATTTCTAATTGATAAAAAAAAAATTCCATAGATTTTTCTTGATCATTAGCTAATGCATTCTGAGGACAAATACATTGTTAGTGCAGGATCTTTTTTGAAAACAGGTTTTTAGGTGATGATAATGTTTGCGCCAAAAAAAAATAATACATTTTTTTCCATGTTGATTCTATTCTGCTAGCTTTGGCAAGAAAACCGGCCGGACTATTTAAACATCCAGCTGTACCTCAGCCAGACAGATGGAATAAAGGTATAGTAGAATATATTGTAACTCTGCTCTAGATTAGCTTCTGTATTGTGAATGAGTACAAAACACACAGCAAAATGTGCCCACGTTCCTCGGTGAAGATACAGTTTCATGTATAGCCATGTAATGTAAATTTCTTGAGATAAAGTTATTCCTTGGGTTCCTTGGCATCGCTATTTAATAAGGTGTCTTGCCTTGGTGTAAAGGGGAACGCCTATAAGATCTGACACCAGCTTGTGGTGAGCTTGTCTACCACTGTAATAAAAAGATTTTTTAATAAAGAAAAAGCACGAAAACTGGAGATTCGTTGGGTTCCGTAGTGCTCCTCGTTTATTTAATGCTTCTGAGCTGTTTCAGAGCAGACGTTTTGGGGATAAACCCAGTTATCAATGCTCGTCTTTAATGGTGGCCTCCATTTTTGCCGATATAGGAATGTATTGGAGTAATAAGAAATAAAACCCTATTACTGTATCAGAATTATCATTGAGACCATATTATTATTTAACTAGTTATCTTATCTTTCTATTATAAAATTGTGTTTTAAAGATTGTTACGTGACTTCCTGTTTTAAAGTTATTACTTATATCACATATAGGATTGAGGTTTGTCTTGATCACTAGTTAATTGAACATTATAGGAATGGAGACACCGCAAGAGAAGCCACTCATATTGATAAAGCAAATGGAAGTATTGTGTTAGAGAGTCCCAACCTTACTGGTGGGAGCCTGAAGAGTCAATCTGATTACTCCGGTCAAGTATATTCAATGTCAGGAGGAAAACGCAGGAGGAGATCTGGGTCTAGAAGCAATTGTGAACCATGCGTGGAAGTGAAAATGCCTACTTGGGATCTTTCATAGATGTTTTAAAGCAAATCTGTATTCCTGTAGTTTCCTAACACAAGTATATTGTCACGGCTGGATTCTGAAAACAAAGTGGGAGAATTAAGAGGTCCTGGAGGCATGAAGCTCAGATACACAGAGTCTCCAGGGAAATCCGTAGTTCACTGTAGGCTTAAAATATTGACACAACAAAATACTATTAGTAACATTAAAGGGGCCAAAGTAACCAAAGGTCCCAGGTATAAAAATGCACTAAGCAACATGTCCCACAGTGTCACCATTCCCCAAAACAGCTTGTGAGTACCTCTTTTGCCCCCAAACAGCTTGTGAGCTCCACCTTTGTCCCCAAGCAGCTTATCAGTGCCCCCAAACAGCTTGCCTGTGCCATCTTTGCTCCAGTTTGTCAGTGCCCCAAACAGATTATCTGTGCCATCCTTGACCCCAGTTTGTCTTAACATTCTTTGCCCCCCCTCCAACATACACTCTGACACACATATGTAAACATGCTTATATAAGTTAACACATTCCAACACACACACTTACTCATACTCACTAACGCACTCGTTCTAACACACACATTCCCTCTCCCACTACTCATGCTAACACACACTCCATCTCACACAATTTACACATCTATGCTCACACACACTTGTATATGCCTTTAACAGCAGCTTTCACACAGATCTCAGATTTACAGGTTAGTTAGAAATTAGGCATTTTGTGAACCACATGCGCAACGCTGGAACCAATGATCTGTAACGTATTTTCAATGTCCTTTGCCACTGGGTGGCATTTTTGATGGATTTGTTTCCGTAAAAAAAAATTATGAATCATGGAATATACCATTTTCCTTTTTTATCTTTTTAATGATGAAAACATTCATTCTGAATAAATATAGGAATTGCCATTGTTGGAGCTTCGTACAGATCACAAATCTTATGAAACCAACTGTGCCTTTTCTTGCAGAAAATAATCGGGGAGAAATATCGGGCTTTGAACTCCAGGCTCATTTTTGGACGTCCACGCTGGAAAGTTTTGTTTGATGAAATAGCCAAATCTAACAGACAGTAAGTACCAATCTTAGGTATTCTACTATGATAAGGAGGGACGGGAACTGCTTAGCGGGTGAGCCAGTCTAGTGTCGATTTTTGATGCCAGGATTTATCTAATAAGCCAGACGCTTCAGTCTCTGTTGTCAGATGTAATTCTCTCTCTAATGTTTTCCGGCTGGTAGGAGGACAAAGAAGTCACAAAATCCTTTTTTATTTTTATTTTTTTCAATTTGCGCAGCTGAAGGGGGTATTTTAAAAAAAAAAAAAAAATAACTAAATGATGGAATAAACGACAATTTGTGCTGTAAAAACTAAATTCTTGAACCAAATAAAATACAAAAAATTTAGATATAATTTTTTTTTATTTAATACTACATTTGAAGAAAAAAAAACACAATTGGTTAATTGGCAATGTTTCAACATAATATATTTACACTTAGACATGCAGGGATATTCTTGCACATGATTTACATTACATTGGTTATATTATTATTGGTTAATGGCTGGTCAACTCTAAAAGACAATTAAAATCCATCTGCTACCTTTTAAAAGGTCCCATTGACTGAATAACAAAACGTATTATTGGTGTTTTTGGAAGGTTGCTATAACAAAAGCTATGTAGCTGACAGTTCCCACTCGACGCTGCTTCACATATTTCACATCACTTTACACCGAGCAAACAGTAATGTAAGCCAGTAATATGTGGTAGGACTGGAAGCGTATGTGTCTGATCATGGCAAAAGGTTAGTCTTTCTTCAAATGCTTTGCGTAGCCCAGGCTAACAACATATCTTCTATAGTTTAAATCTGAATATTTGTAGACAGGGCTTTACATTCAATTGTAACGGACAATTGTGGCAACGTGGGGGCCATGACATACCAGGTACGACACTGGTCCTTTAGGGACATTTTCTGATGACGTACCTGGTACATCTTCCATCGAGAAGGGGTTAAATATTAGCCCTCTAATGGTCATGGCCACTTTAAAAAATATAATTTAATAGGGAATATACCCACATTTAAGTTAAAAAAATTTTTTTATATAAAAGCTCAAGTCTGGTAATCTTCCTCTTCTTTTGTTGCTATTTCGGGGTCTTTCGGAAGAAGTTAGCGATCATTTTTTGCGAACGTTATTAATTTGTTTTTTAATCTCATTATTCCATCTTTTGATATATGTGGAAATATACCGTTCTATATGTGGAGTCTTTGTAGAATTGAATAGAGTTAATAACTCTAATGTGTGTATAATCTTTTTGTCTTTTTTTTTTGTTAGGAAAACTGTAGGAGTTTTCTGTTGTGGACCAAAGGGAATCTCCAGGGACCTCCATAAACTCTGCAACAATCCTAATTCATATGGGACTACATTTGAGTACAATAAGGAATCATTCAGTTAACCGGAATTAGCATTCAAGGGACATTTGTGCAATTTAATATTTACAAAAGCACAATCAAACACGCATAATGTATATGTCATCATCAAGTTAATTTTTTGTTTCCCAATTAACGGTTCTTCCACAAAGCTGACCTTTGTAGGTCAAACCAAGTAGTCAACCAAATTTCCAAAACAACCATGGCGTTTCTGTTACATTAGGAGCTATAATTTATGGCAGCTACAAAAAAAAGGAACTACTATACTAAATTGCACCTCATGTAAATCCAGAAAGAAGTAAGCGGGATAGGTTATCAGTTCAATGACCCGACTAGGCATTGGACATGATCCATTCTGTTCTTGTTTCTGTTCTTTATTACTTGAGCTTTGCTTTTTTGGCTGATAATGCTTGCGTTGAGACAGCGAGAGTCGTCATGTGCTTGATGATGCCAAAGGCTCTTGCTTAACAAGAAAAGTTTGCACATTGTCCATCAGATGCCCGATATCCACTTTCTTCATAGAGGCTTATCTCATTTGGTGGACATGAAGGGCCCAACAGAACTGCAGTTTAAGGGTTGGAAAACTCATAGATGAGCCTAAATTATGACCTCATTGTTGAAAATTCTAGAACAGTCTAACCGGGGACTTTGGGAAGTCACTCAACATTACATGGACTCAGGCTTCCTGTTTGATAGGTCATGCTGACCAAGGTTTCATATATGGAGAACCTAGGAACTAAGGTTAGATAAATATGGCGAATCTAAAGAACCCAGTTTTCAGCCCATTGGTAATCTGATAAAAATCTGCACTGAGGTTGGTATAACCACTGATTATTTATAAGTGACAGAGAGCTCTTTGGTTTTATGTTCTCAGACCCTAAAGATTTATAACAATTACATTTCAGACTTTTATATTTTGATATCAGACACACAAGGGAGACAGAAATCAAGTTTATACACGACAAGATCAATTTACAAATGGATATGGGTATGATTTAAACAAATAATCCAAACGTCATTAGGGGTAGATGATTTATTAACATCTACTGCTAATGAAAAAAGATATAGAGTCACATCAATTTTTTGGGGCCTCAGAGATGTCGTTTTCAGGGCTGGATTTACCAGCGCATGTTCAAATATTAAACCATCAATTACACATTTGTTCTTGTAAATAGACAGACATGCCATTATTATTATTTTTTATAGAACCACTCCAAGTATTGGGCCATTTATTTTATAAACCCAATAACATTTTATTTATATAGTAGATCACATTTTGCAGATTTTCTAAGTCTTGACAGACACAATCTGATAATATATTTTTACATAGAATGAAAAGGGGGAAACGACTATATAGAAGCCATAACCATAACTTGGGAACTTCTGAGCTCCGGCTACCCAGAGCCTTCCCTTGCGGGACGTGGCCAGGACTGCCCGCTGATAAAGCGGGTGGTCCCTCTGACGTCGGTGGGCATTCTTGCTGACATTGGAGAAGCGGTGCTTCACCCGGAGAGTTCCCAGGTATGCTCATAATGTTCAATCGCTATAATATATCTTTTTTTCGGTTTAAGAAAAACTTAATAAACTAAATAACTACGTATGCCTCTCTCCACCGGCTTAAATCTGTTTATTTTGTCATGATGTATACCGTGCACTTTTTCTCATATTGTTAAACATTTATAAAGTTATGTCTGTTTTTAAATGACCGTCTTGTTTGGTTTTTTATTCTTTTCGATAACGCAGATCCGTTTTTGATCAGTAAAAACGAAACCCTTTGCCATTGAGAAATAAAGGAAACTATGGACTGTGCAACCTCGGCAGATAGTTTTAATGGGTCAGCTTGGCCTTCCTTTTAACCGTCCCATTGAGCAGCGGCTCTACATGGAGCCCGATCGCTCATTATGGCGAATAGCTCCCTCTTATGCGGTGGAGGGTCTGCCGTCCCTTCTGGACCTGCCACCCTAGGCCGGAATCCACCACTGGTCTAAGAAAGAGTTCCTAGAATTTCACTGATAAATCAGAATCAGAACTTGTTTGGGGAATTCTTTTTTGTGTCATTGCAAAGTCAGGCTATGAAAGTACCAGTAGACGCGCCAACTAGAACTTAATTATTTAAACACCATAAAGTCATTTTCCAATACACATCCTTAACTAAAACTCCTTTCAGCATCTGTCCATTCAAAAAAGTTTTCATGTGATTAATAAACTAAAAAGTAATTTTATAAGACAAACACTAGACATCTTAAAAAAGGCATTTAAGGGGAAACTCCTGTTTGTTTAAACAAAGTAAACAGAATGCAGCAATTCTTTAAGTGAAAAGCATGGTAAATAATTAATGTGATTGGGGGGTTTTACACAACCACTGGACTCATTGATTAAATATATTGTTCCACTTGCACGGTATAGCATGTAAAGCAAATAAACCACGGCAGATCTGTCATTTTATGATTCCATCTCGAGACAGAAACATTTAAGATGCGTTACAGTTTCTATGGCAACAGCCTTTCAGTGTCTGTTTTTGTCTAACGTGACAATTAAGAATTCCCAGCAAAAACAATGAATAAAGCTCATTTTTACTTAAATAAAGAATTATTTCTGGCCATTTTTAATGCCGTTTTTAATGCTGTGTTAAATTCATAAGAGAAGATGGAATGTGACCGTTCGTCCCTAATCAGGAATAAATAGCAATGGCTGTTAATGGCTATTAACCGTTTATATTAATAAAATATAACTGTTTTGAATAGGAAATGAAACTGTATTTTCCTTCAAAATATCAAACTGGGGGTGGCTGCGCTTAGACCTGCTGCTGGGGCAGGTAATAGAATACCGCAGGTCTTCCAGCTGGTGCTATTGGGGCAATAAAAGGCGGAACACGTGATGAAGTAGTGGAAATTACTCTTTTTACCTTCCAATGCAACATATTAGAAACTTATTTCCCCAGACGCAGGGCATTCAAGAATTTTGTGAAGAACAGGAGGAACTAAAAGTCAATGCTAGATGATATTTCGAATCAGGCAGAAATTCAGCAATCAGGACACATTCAGCCCATTCAGCGTCGGCCTTAAGTACAAGTAGCTGTAGGACCTGCAGCTGTCAGAGGCCACCATCAAGCAGGTTCCTCGTCGTCATCAAACAGGGACTGATGAAACTTTAAACGTGATTCGGAAGACTTCTTGAAACATTGTATTCAGTTCTGAGACCTTTTACTCATAAATAGAAAAACACACTTGAGAAAAGTCGAGAACGTCGTACAAAGAAAGTATTAAAATAGAGATGGGAAAAACACCAGAGAAGTGCTTTTGCTTTTTGTCAATCGCATTAAATGTTTTAGGGATACTTATTTTAAATGTTCACCACCCTTAACTAATCAATTATCTTCATCCTGAAGGTCTTCCCCTACTTCTAACGCAACTCAGATGACTTTCTGAACCGATCAATTATGAGTAAAAAAAAAAAGAAAAGAAAAGAAGTTAAGCTACTTCCCCTATGGCCACACTTTTGGTGGGTTTTTAATATGTATAATTAGCCTATTTTATTTTGTTACATGAATGTATTTAGTATTTGGGAAATGTGTCAGGTCCGCTTTAAATAATTGTTTTATGATTGGTTCATACAGCCTTTGTAATTGTGTAAAGGAAATGTATTCGAGTTTTCTAACACATCTCACTTTCCTAACATATCTAAAATAAGAGATGATTTTACATACGCTAAAAAGATAGAAGGACCTATGGGGACTCCCAAGTATGTTTATGGCCATCACAGACCACAGTCAATATATAAGCGATGTACTTATCATATTGGCAAATCAGGTGGCTGCCTAGGGAGCAGAAGTGGTAGCCACCATGGGCCGTGTTCTAAATCGGCAAGTATGTTTATGAAGATGAAGAACCCATTTTACCAGAGCTGGAAGAAAAGTGGACACAACGTCCTCATGGGAGTCACCAAGGAAAACATTATTATTATCTTGACAAACAAGAATCTGGCGCATGCCCAGTAAATACCATTCAAAAACCACCTATTTAAGGCATAAATATTGGGGATTCCTTCACACTATACAGTCATGTATTACTCATCCCACCACTATGTCAAAGTGATGGAATCCCCAATATGTATGCTTTAGGTAGGTGTTTTTTTATATTCCTGGACATTCTTGCTATGTTTTGTGTAGTTATTGGTCATTATTATTATAAAATCATCCCGAAATTCTGAATTTTTGTGTATTTTTTATGCTTTTTAGGTTGTGTGCTCTTCTATTTTTGTATAATTTTTGTGTTACGCATACTTGCAGGTTCTGACCAAACCTTAGGATTGGGCAGCCCCTCCTGTCACACAGGAGAATCATTAATGGCGTCCAGAGACAACTTTTAAACAGGTTGAGAGTCTCTTTCGGGTTAAAATGCAAAGCGGTCCTGCTGACTCAGCTCCTTGGTAAACAATATAGCCATAAAACATTAGATAGGACTCATCAAACTTGGGGTACTTTGATGTAGTGGCGGGCTATGGCCATATAATATGAGGGATGACCAATATTTATGTCTTGGATAGTTTTTTATGGTATTCATTGTGTGAATTCTGGATATGGTTGGATGAGTTTGATGTGGAAGAACTTGACCGGCCGCCCAGAGCCCTGACCTCAAGGCCATCGCACACCTTTGGGATAAACTGGAACGGAGATTGTGAGCCGGACCTTCTCACCCAACGTCAGTGCTGGACCTCACAAAAGCTCTACTGGATGAATGTGCAAAAATACCCTCAGAAACTCTACATCTGGTTGTAGTCGATTGACTTTTTTAGTTGCTTTATAAACCTTGTAATGTTTTCCACAAGCTGCAGGGTAAGCGCTTTTTTAAAATCTCTGCAATAAAATCTCGGGAGAATTAATTTAGTCGACACAACTTATTGATCTGTATAATTTATATTTAGAACAAGCTTGTCTGTTTAAACATCTAAAAGACAAATAGAGTATTTCAGGGGTTTATATGTCAAAAGGACTACAAACAGGATCTAATCTCATGTATTTTATAGATAGCATAACTATACAGAGGTGAACTTACCAAAACGTTCCTGATAATAAACATTGTATAGATTCCATGGTTAGCTCTGTGCACGAGAGTGAAATATAAATTAAATGAACATAGCTGAGCCGGAGAAACACAATTACTATTCAATTTATGTTATACGTATATTTTTTATAGTAATCTGTAGTGTATTAATAAAAACAATGGGTTTCTTTTGTAGTTTTCTATGCTTTCTAGCATAGAGATGGATGAATTGACCCCGACTCTGCCCTTTGGTTATCAAATGAGCCAATGGTAACAGAAAACATATTTCGCATGTACAGTGCTGCCCCCTACAGTGTTTACAATGTATTGCGGAGTAATGTATTGCGGAGTCACTGCCTATTATGGTTTCCATTTTGAGTCTTTACAGCAGGAAAAACAGGCATTATCACAATAATAATATATCGATACAATTGGGAGGATTATAAGTTAAATTTGAAATAGTTTCATGCTACGATTTCTATGTTTTATGTTCTTGCACAAACAGTGAGAGATTTACCTTCAAAACTGGTCAAGCTTGAACTAAGCCCACTGGGTGATCCAGGCTCAGATACCTTTTTTTTTGTAAAAGATGGACTTTTCATTAATTGTTCATCTGTTATTTAAAGCGATTTAATCGCGGTTACAAAGGATTAGGTAATATACTCTACAGAACGTTAAAACGCCAGGAAGATGTGGGTCGTAATTCATCGGAAAAGACATAAAATAAAAGAGCTTGGGTCAAATAGCCCTGAAGAACGAAAGACCAAAGACACCTTATAATATATTCGATGGTGGGAGAATCTGACATCGCTGTTCTACGTGATAAAGGCCAAGCATGTACAAAATTGTGACAAGCAGAACCGCGTTTAGTAGAAGACAGAAAGACCGTGTAAAAATATTTGACTGATTTAGAATCAGAAGGTCAACATTTTAATAACTCATTTAAAAAGAATACAATTACCCTTTTTTTTTACTGGAGCTGATGATTTTGGAGAATAAAAAAAGGATGATGTTCAGGGTGACATTTAATAAAAAAATTTTTTATTGCATTATATCAAAGAATGGCTCGGAATATAAATATGGAACATAAGGTAGCGATGGGAGCTGATGCGCTCAAACTCATTCTGGCGCTGATTGGAATAACACTTTTGGTGGAAAAAGTATCTAATTGAATAATGCATCTCGTTCTATTAACATATTGACTTTCATGGGAAAGGCATCTAATCCGCTAAAATAAAATAAAAAGTTGCCATCAATTATTAGATTTTTTTTATTTTTTTTACATTCAATTCCTTTCATTTGTAGAATTCCCTCGCAAGACATAAAACAGTAAATGTATAATTAATAACCCACCAGCTATTCGTGTCTTGAGCAGATCCCTAGTTGCTCCTTGGAGAACTCATTTTGCAGCTAAGTTCTATAGGTTTTTTTTAAGGCTGATTAGGCTGCTCGCTATAATAGGTGATGACCAAGATTTGTGTCAGTCGGTTTCGGTGTTCATGTGCTCTGCAGTGTTATTTTAAGGATATTTCTAAATACGTAGCGCACCCTTTCTTAAATATGAAGTCAATACGGAGCCACCGGGCAGAGCTTCGGAGATATCCCCTCCTCGTTCCTCCAATCGGGGGGAGAATATGGGTATAGGCTACAACCTTTTGTAGAAGTCCTCCGAGGGGCCTGGTTAACGAAGATAATAAAGAGGAGTATGCCTGTCCACAGGATTTTGTCCAAGGGGGGGTAATATTTATACATTTTTATATTTATATAAAAACTAACCTGGCACTACAGTAGTTGAGTACTCACTTTACCATGATACTTAATATACCAGACTGAGAGTCATGGGAAATGTAGTCTCAACAGCTGGAGTATTAACTGACCCTAGCTGCAATACATGTTTCAAATAAACTACCTTGTGTCTGCAGCATGCAAACTGTGTCTGCCCAGGCGGGGACTCTGTGCTTGTAAAGGAGCAGCTGGCAGGGTCAAGGGGAGGAGACCAGCTAGAGGGAGAGGAAGAGAGCAGACCAAACCACTCTGATCGAAGGCGGTTACTGAATCAAATAAAGGGTTTTTTGCTGCACTACCCTGACTACCAAGTGTTTTTTCTGCTTTCTATGCCTAGTTAACATACTTTAAACAGCCTACTGTTTCTCGGTCACCTGATGCCGTTACAGTGGGCCTATTTCCAGGGTGGGGCATTTCAAAGGGTGTGCCGTACTCTTGCCCGCCCATCCAGATGCCTACGCCATGGAAAAGCAGATGAAGAATAAAGACAGAAGAAAGAAAACAGAAAAACAAGAAGAGGCAAGAGAATTAGCACAGCTGTGGAAAAGGAAACAGGGACATGGAAGTGGTCAGTGGAGAAGGTAAGAAGACATTTAGAGAGAGAGCGAGACAGCGAGACTGTAAAAGCGTGATACAGCGTGAAATAGCTTAAAAGCTTCTTCATTTTTAGACATAAAATCGGCTAATTTTGTTAAATTAAAATTTGTATGAATCACAAAACTCCAGTGTGAGGTCTTGTGATGAAATAATTTTGAGTAGCACCATAAACTTCCCAGACTGAGAAAGGTAGGGGCACCAGCAAAAGCTCACCGGTCGCACCCTTCATGATGCTTATGGTTTACCGGTTGAGGAGTTGAGATACCCAATTCATGTGAAACTCCCAGATTACAGAATAATTACCCCTGGTCCATTTTATGGATTACCCAATGTTGGCTTTATGTACAATGTGTTCAAGTCTTAACCTTTTCACGTGGCATTTAAAGCCTTTTAACACAAAAGTGGTCATTTCACAGATCGAAGCATTAATTTACATTGTGATTTAGCTTGTGTGTCTTCCAAAAACATAATGTATGGAATGAGCCGTCATTTATCATCGTACTTCCTGGTATATTAAGTCCTTACATAACAGCTTTTATTCTTTTATAAAATGTTATACACAAAACCACATATAATTTCGTTCCTTAGAAGCAAGTTCTGCCGATGACAGCGCAGACAAGTATAAGAAGGATAAATACATGGGGAGGCTTTAACAATCAAAGAAGTATCATTAGCGCGATCTTGTTGATTTCACCTGTAGGAGAAAAGTTTTGGGTTGCTTTTGTTTTAAATACTTTTCTCTGAACTGAAGCATATAAAGCCCTTGTTTTTCAAAACTAAAGTAGACGGAGACAACCAGACAAGGCATTCATTTAATTCCCACAGATGTAGATACAACTTTGTATAAAGATATAATATATAAATTTCAGAATTTTTTTAAAGTATTTTTTTATAATAGCGCTACAGGATCTGCAGAAGTGGTAGGACAGAATGGGGATGAAAAGTAGCCCTTTGAGGCAAGGAGCACCTAAATTGCACGTTGGCGGCCACCAGTTGGCTATGCTTGGCCAGCAGCTGCACTCTGGCCCTGATCTGCATACCTCGGAACTTCTCGGCTCCGGCTATCCGGAGCCTTCCCTTGAGGGACACGGGCCAGGACTCCACATTGACGTCGGTGGGTGGTCCCAGTGGGAAACACCCCCATTTAAAGGAAAAATGGGGGGTGCAGGGCATGTCAAGACCCTGCTCCCGCAACCCGGAGGATTTGGGTCTTGACCCGGAGAACCAGAGCTCACCCGGCAATCTCCCAGGTATGCCGGAGAGTTCCCAGGTATGCTGATCTGTCACTGGAGCAGCGTTACCAATTAGCATGGGGTGCTGTCGGCTACTCAACGGGCATTTGCCAGATGGCCAGTTCTCTACACTATATTTTGACTGCATTGTCCATGCTATAGAGATATTGATGCCCTTGAGTGGAACACCCCAAGTTTAAAACTGGCTCACTGTGCCAAATCCATGTGTTGTCTCCTGCAAAAAGCTAGGCAAGATATTCATGCCGTATCAGTGAGGTCACTTTCAAGAAACCGTCTTGCAATTCATGAAATACAAATTGGTAAATAGTTAAAATATTTCAGTTAATTGACCCACATTAATTTCTGCTGGCTCCAGATGAAAAAAAAACTAAAATATTGATTTTGTGTACCCCCCCCACATATTTATTCTAGACTCTATGAAACAATTTCTAAGAATCAAACCTTTTAAGTATCTGCTATTCAGTGCGCAACCCCAGTGGGTTTTGGTAAATTCAGTTGTACCTGTTTATTTGCAGATACAATAATTCAAAAGTTTAGGGTCACTTAGAAATGTCCTTGCTTGTGAGAGAAAAGCAACTTTGCACCCATTAAAATATGGATCAGAAATCCAGCGCAGACACGGTTAATGTTGTAGGCAGAGCATCTGTTGGGGTGGGTGGTTCAGGACCAATGTGCGTGTGTGGGGGGGAATTCAAGTATAATATGGGCAAATAAGGAAGCCGTTCTCTTTTGAGCCATGTAGTTCTGCTCATCCGTTATACCCGTTGGTCACAATATTGACCAATAAGGATCCAGTAATGGAGACAATAGCATCTACAAACAAATACTTCTTCCCAAATAAAAAAGGGGCTTACTTGTGGATTACAGCCATTGTTAAACACAGTATATACATTACTGGTCATTTCATATA
>VKOC01027549.1:0-17119 GCA_009364415.1 Spea multiplicata
CCCATTAACCATAGCTGCCCCTAAATACCCCATTAACCATAACTGACCCTGAATTAACCCCCACCTCCCCTAACTTTCAGTAGACCAAATATTAATGTTATGCTTACAGTTAGATGAGTGTCACAGCCATGTGGTTCTGGCCTGGAGAAGGAAGGGGCGGGGCCAGTTGTCACGGTGATTACAGGGAGGGGGAGTAAGTAGGAGCTGCTGCTGTGAGACGGTGAGTCCCTGAAACGGATTATATAATGAGGGGGATTTTTCAGAGCGTTTGCTTTGAAAAAACCCTCATTTTATAATCGATAATAATCGATTCAACTAATCGATAATGAAATTCGTTGGCAACGATTTTCATTATCGATTATTATCGATTTTATGGATTAGTTGTTGCAGCCCTAATAATATTCAAAGCATGTCAAAATAGATCATGACATAAAAAACATTATATTATTGATCGGTTATTTGGTATGAATTACTGCTTTATGGATAAAATAATGCAACACTCGAAACATATCACATTGCATAAACATCTCGTTTATCAAACCGTTTATCAAAATGATATCACCTTATATAATCCACACGTGCTAATATCAAACCGGTTACTCAGCAACAATATAAAAATTTAAAAAAAAGCAATAATTTGGATGGTAACCAAAATAATCAATATAACACACTGTACAAGTACCAAAAGCAACAATTAAAAAAGACTCTGATGAAATGTCTGTACTTTAATAGCTACGGATTATTAGTGAAGTTTTTAATACGTGCCAATAATGTCAAACCTCATACAGATATCCTAAAATTACAAGTAAATATTCTAAGTGATAAGATGCAATCTCATACACGGTAGGATCCTTCTATCTTGAAGAAGACATAATTCACCTCGATTCAGAATAATAAAACACCATTACAGTTACCACCTCTTGTTGCTGTGGTCCAACTGCTCCCTGCTGATACAAATTCAGGGTCAGTGGAACAATTAAGTGGAAAGAAAAATAGCTTTCTTAAAATTAGGCAATTGCCATAAAATTGCAATTAGCCAGGAGAAAATAGTAAATAAGAAGATTATTATACAATAAAGTAATTCTAAGCGTAAAACTATAATAAACAAAAAACCTTGGGAGCCCCAAATGATGTTTTGTTTCTGTTTAAATATAAACTTTTAAAGACAATGCTTGTTACTATAATAATCCTCACCTATTGATTGAAAGTCTCCAAACAGAATTATGGTTTGGGATTGTCATATTTCCTGCTAAGAAACGCTCTGGCCTAAACAATAATTTTAATAAAATGTATATAAAACATCTGGTGTTTATCCTTGACCACGTCGTGTAGCTCTAACAGACCATACCTTCTCAGTTATTAATCAGTTTCAGTCTAGCAATGTGTCAACCTGTAAAATGTATGTTTCGTTGACATAAGTAGTGTGTTTTTGGGTCATCTGTAATTGGACAATGAATTTCGTTTCCTGCCCATTTGTTTTAGACGAAAATTGTGGAGAGGGGGTTAGTGCAATTTAAATTCTTACATTAAATTTGTTGTCCGTCTCACATTTACTCTCACTCCCTCACAGTCTTATTTCCATTCAAGGTCTGCTATGTTGGTGTGGGAAATATTTGTCTGGGTACACTAAACATTATGGCTAAACAATATGCAAAATATGGCAAAAATGAAAAAAAGAGTGAAAAAGTGTAATGAAAAGGACTATTGTGACTACATAGAACTTAACCTCTTTATGACAGGTGTTTTTCACCCTATTGAAGGAACATTTTTTCCTCAAGGAAATGGACAATCATGTCCTACTTCTACGGAAATGACTAGACTATTCCCGCTGAATCTCTTCTTATATTTAGCCTGTTTTACATACTAATAGAGATATATTGCTCCTTTTGCTAACAGTGCTCTTTTTTGAAGGTAAAGCTAGATATAGGGTGGCGGGCCAGAGAGATAACAGTTATAGTTTAACTCAGAGCTACCATTAGGAGGGTACGACAGGTACGGCTGTACCGGGTCGTGAAGGCAGGGTGGTTGCAGGGAAGGCCCGACAAGCTGAGTTTGACTGCCGGAATATGATGTCATTTGCCGGCGCTCATATATTGTGTGTGAGGACCTTGAGGCAGCAGCCTACCTCCTCCTGAGGTAGGTTGTATGTGTGTAAGCCTAAATAAATATATAGTGTTGCTGTAGGTGTGTAAGTATGATACTGTGTGTAGATATATTGTATGTATGTGTGTAGGAATGTTAGTGTGTGTGTAATTATGTTAGTTCATGTGTGTTAGTATGTGTAAGTATGTTAGTGTGTGTCAGGGGCTTAACTGGAAACCACGGGGCCCTGGTGCGAAAATTGCTAGTCTGTGCCATCATAGGCCCCACACAACTGGTCTGTGACTTCTTTGCCACATTGCCCCCCTTGCAACATACAACATATGTAAACACATTTACACAAATTACACACACTTACTCATACCCACTAACACACTCCATCTCACTCAACTTCCCCTTTAATGCTCACACACAAGTACACACACATAAGTACACATCCATGCTCACAAATACGTTAATTTATGTTTCAACTCATCAAAGTGTGATGGGACCGGTAAATCCAATTTTCTTAATTTGATGGTGGATTTATGTTTGGAAAATCTACTTTTGATCTTCTGTGTAGTTTCTCCCACATATAAAAGGTTACAAGGACACTGGCTATCTTTGCACTGTCACTTTATATATAGACTGGTCAGTTTGCACTGTCACTTTAAATTGTTATGTAGGATCGGGTGTGTCGGGTGTTGTGTTTGCATACATATTTGAGGGTGTGCACTAATGTTTCTAAGGCTTGAGAAAGACCTGTGTGTCGAAATGTTGCCTGTGTGAAATAAACTCATGAACATGAGCCTCTGCTTTAGGTTACTCTATAGGGTTAGCATGGATGTGTGTGCATTACTGTAAGGTGTTAACGTTTGTGAGCATATGATGTTAGCATGTGTGTGTCTGGTATGGTATGGTTTTAGAATGTGTGAGTAAATGGTGTTAGCACGAGTGCATGTGTGCCAGGATTTGGTGTTTGCAAGTGTGTGTGGATGTCAGCGTATGATGTCATCGTAAGTTTGTTTGTCAGCGTATGGTGTTGGAGTATCATGAGTGAGCCTAGAAGTAGTGGCGCCTGGGAGGGGGAGAGGAGGATCAGGAGAAAGAACATGTGTATGTAAGTGTACGGTGGTAGAGTGAGTGGATGCTAAAGCAAGTTTGCGTATTAGTATGTACGTGTGTCAATTATGGGGGGGGGTCTTAGCGAAATACCGCACCCAGATGCCACTAACCCTACGCTTGCTTATTTTCTCATAAGGTGAGCTTATGGGAGGATCTTAAGTTGGAGCAATGGGTGGGACAGTTGGATGGACATTGGGCAGGCTGATCGGAGCGGTATGGGGGTCCTTGGCGTTAAACAAGATTTCTGATGGCGGCCCTGGCTTCACCACATAGAATTGTTTATTCTGTTTTTGCATTAAGAATGCGACTGCAACATAACCTCAAATTTGGGGTTTATCACCATAATAAGATAAACCTACTAAGAAAGGGCATCACTGGCATGTTTCTCCAGCAAGTACTGAGCTATCCCCATATATGTATATAAAACACATAATTAAATGTTTGTGGAGACTTTAGTAAAACCTCACTATTTTAACTAAACATTATAGAGGGCCAGCCAAGTTCCTCCTACAACAGGACCTGCAGAATGCATAGTGAAGCCAAGGAGCTGAAACACAACTCTTAACCCTCCTTTTATTTATTTTTTCCCAATTAATTTTTATTGAAAGGTTTTTCAAATAACAGATAAGTATAACTTTTACGATAGGAATACAGAAAAATAGAAAGAAAAAAAAAAGAGGGAGGGGTTCAGCTACTTACAATAGTTAATGTAAATTTTTCATATATACTGTAGTACATCCACATGAGAGTATAATGAGATGTACAATCTTAATATATCACAGTTGAACTTGAAAATGGCACAATACACTTCTCTTTTTTTTTTCCCTTTTTTCCTAAGTAGAGTCCCATTCTGACCTAAATTTGTTACGAAGCTTCCTATCAAATTCATCCCAATGGTACTTTAATGTAGGGTATTCTATCGTCAAATGACGTACACTGAGTTCTAAAGATTTATTTTCTTTATAAAGTGTCAACAATTCTTGTGTATTTGGGACAGTTTGTTTACCCCAGTGTCTAGGGAGAATAGAAGTGACAGCAATGAATAAATGGGAAAGGATAATTCTCTGTACTTTGGGAATAACATTGGGAATCACTTTGAATAAAACCATCTTTGGGGTCAGAGAGTTAATAGAAGTTAACCCTCCTTTTAGTGAATAGACCCCAAAGATCCCCTTTTCATTGGAACATTTTGCGTCATGTCTACTGGGATTGGGATCAGATTTCAGAGAACTGTTTGAGAAGCATATAATATTCTTTTTTTCTGTTTTACATGCTCACATCGATTAATAGTCACACCCAGTATTGATGTACATGATTTGAGCGCCCCAATGCCCCCACTTTATAACTGGCGCATTTGTTTAGTCTCTTTCGGTACAAGGATTTTTTATTAAAACGCCCCACAGCAGGGGGACACCCACCCTCAGGCGACAGCCCTTCGCTGAGACCCCAAGAAAGTAGCCAGTGAGAATGTCATTTGTTCTGTCCCCAAACAAGAGGAGCTTTGTTCTCCCCTGGTCAGCTGAATGAGCTCTCAGTGCAGAAAGATGGGGGAGGGAAAGATAAGGCAGAGATAGGGGACAGGAGGGGAGAGAGGGAGTCTATGTGTGTGTGTGTCTGTGTGTGTCTGTGTGTGTGTATCTGTCTGTGTGTGTCTGTCTGTGTGTGTGTGTGTGGAGGGGGTGAATGTGGAAGGAAAACCTTTTAAACACAAATAAAACATAGATTCAGGTTACCAGCCAACAATGAGATAGGAACAAACTATTTCAAATGCTAAGCGATAAAAAGGAGTCAAGAGGAGTCAAGAGAGCAGAGTAGAGGGAGAGGGAAAGCGATGCAGGCGGGGCCACGGCGGGCAGAGCTTGGACATTGTATGGAGAGCTTGAGATGAGCGGAGCTGCACAAGGGCGCTGCCTGTCATACCCAGCACCGACACGCGGGTCTGTGGGGCAGTCTGAGGAATGACCGTGGATCTTACCCGCGCACAAAGGCAAACACCCGTGACAGAGAGCCGCAGTGGGAGAGGTGAGTGCCGCGGAGTACGAGCGGAGCGTGTGTGTGAGACAAGCCGCAGCCCGTCACCTGCTGTGAAACTCCCGCTCCTGAGAGGGAGAAGAGCCTACCGCTAGCAGACATCGTACGACTTCAAGCACACAACCTGTTGCGTGCCCCTGGACGGTCTAAAAAATAACGGGGGGGGGGCGGAAAGTACAGATATATTCTACTGCGGGAAATGAGCTAGTATTGTAAATCTACTAGGTGTTACTAGGTCGGCAATATGTGCATTAAAGTATACGTTACTCAGAATGGCTGCAGCCAGCAAGAGGTGACTGCAGGCTATATAACCTTGGCCCACACGCAGCCCCCTCACCCCCCCATTTTTTTTAATAGTACCGGTACTTCAATGCAGTTTTTGTATCTGAGAAGTTGAGGAAAGAGTTGTAGAGCATTATGAGTAGCAGAACCAGCCTCACCTACTCACTTGATTTACTTAAATCAATAAGCGAGCGTACATTACATTACCAGGTATACTGAGACATAGTGAAGAACACAGACATAGAGCAATAGCATCTATATACTCCTAAAACATACAGCCATATTTACAATACAGAAGAGCCACAGTAATCACATCATACAATAAATAAAGCATTTAACAGTTCCAGGGGCACAAAAATAGGTTGTGTAATAGTAATGATTTATGCAGAGGTAGTACACCCAACTTTATGCATTATTGTAGTGAGGAAAACTCAATAAAGGTCCCCAATAGTACAATTGTGTGTTCACATATTTATTCACATATAGCGTAAGTTAGGTATAAAGAGCCTTTCCAGCACAAAATGGTGCAGTCGCCGTAGTAACAAATAGAATGCTCATTCTGAATGCTCCAATTTTGGCACTCTGTGCCAATGTGTAATAAATATGCGTATTGTAGGGCTATATGTAGTATGTGTATTTACCTGTATGGTATCTTTGAAGTGTGTATCATATGAATGTCTACACATTGGGTGTAAAAAGGAGCATCAACCTTCAGCAACTTGTTCTTAACCTTTTCACTAGCAATAAATGGTCCTTATATGTCCTTACTTATGACAAGGAAACTCATATATATATATATATATATATATATATATATATACTTATAAAATGAAACCTCATTATTTTATTGCTGGGTTCCATCACACAATAATTACCGTACTAGCTAGTAAAAACACAGTGAAAAAAAATGTCATAGATCGCTTTGGCTAATCCTCTTAGCTATTGTAACTCTAACTTAAGCAACCGCTGTTACAACATATCCAAACATGCTGGCATGAAGAAGAACTTTATACACAAATCAAACTGCCATGTCAAATATTTCATATTTCTCTTTACTAAAAAGTACTATACCCTTCCTGAGCTGAATGTTTTAAACATTTTAATAATTTTTTAAAAAATTATAATGCAAATCTCTGTCAAAAATGTTCTCAACCAATTGTGATCTCCTACAAATAAGGGACAGATGAATTTGGGCTTTGATTCAAACAGAGGAACAGTTCATATCCCTTGACTAACTGTGCATGAAATGTTCCACCAATCTCATGTGCTACATGTTACAATGTCAGTCTTGTATATTGTGTTCACTAATGTGTGAGATGAGTTGTTTTACTATGCAGTGAGCAGAACCATCTCAAACCGTTGTGCAGGAGAAGCTCTCTTGGTTAGTCCCTTCAAAATGTATTATTAGGTTGGTAAGATGAAATGTTTCAACTCACCTTTAAATCAGTGTTCTTCAGACATTTTCCCATGTCCACATAGGATAATATCACATCTACTGACCTTTAATAAATACACTACTTGTGTGCTTATAGGGGAGTGGTATGGTTAGCAGTGGAACTTATTTTGGACACAGTCTTAAGATGATATTGTAGTAATGATAATAAGTAAATGACATGAATAGTGAAAGCAGATTCCACAGTACTATCACAATAGTGGGAGAGTCAAAATTAACAATAACAATAAGACACTAAAACCATCAATAACAAAACTGATGCTAACATTAGCACACATTAGGACACTCTAGTACAGAGAGCCCTGCTTAGAGTCTATTTGTAAAACGGATGATGCCATTTGTCTCTGGTTGTGTTAGTCAGCCTTTAATGTTCCCCTAGACTGAAGTGGAGGGTCCCCAGTTGTGGCTGTGCATAGTTGTGTGCATACATATACCACAATTTGTGGCCACACGAGATATCATGTTCCTTATTGCATCCACCTCCATATGGAGACAAGGACCTCATGCCAATGATGCTAGAAGTGATAGCAACCTAGTCTTTTGTGTCTCTCGACCAGTGTTGGGATGCTACCTGTAGTTTCAAGAATTCTTGTTTCATGAATAAGCACAACTGTATGCCCTCCTAATAATGCAGTTCAGTGATGGTGTTATTTATAGAAGACAGTTTGGGTTCCAAGTGGGCTAAAGTAGACCACTCAACATTCCATTTGTTGCAAGGATGATTGTATCACATAGATAAAGACTATGAAAAGACGAGAAATCAAAAATAAAACAGAACATTTATTGACCTTCCCTAAAAAACATGGGGTAGAGAAGACAATATCACATAGCATGTGAACTGCCATTTTCCCATAACATCCTGTATAAACACTTCAGAAACCGCAAATCAAGCCTGCTTCAAAAAAACAATCCCAGTTACTTTAAAAATATATCGCTTTCTAATAATAAGGATATATTGCATAACGCATGCATATGTATCACATTATCCACTGTGATATGACGCAGAGCAAATGTAGGTTATGCTTAAGGTGTAGTTCTATACAGTACACACCTATACCTGCTGCAGATCACTAAGGTCACTGAATATGTTCCTATGGAGCCTGAAATCAGTTTCATTTTATAGTGACAGAGTATAGCCTCATACACAACATGCTCCTTTGTGTACTGATACAGAGTATGCATTGTGAACTTGCTTTGCTATGTTATGACACTGCGTAATATCTAGTAATGCTCACACTATGTGTTTAAGCAGTACTCTGATTTCTCATTTTTCTTCGCAAAAGACTGCCAGCTCTCATACTGTGTCTGTGTAGCTGTAGGAGAATGAACGCTGCTAATTGGTAATCTATTACTTAATGCAATGTCAATATTAGGACAAGTGACATATTTTAGTATTCAGGAGCAAGAGACCTATAGAGATTTGAGTGGGGGTTGAGTTAGTGCTGGAAGATAGGGTGTGTATATATTAAATGATGCCTTTCTCAAAAAAAATCAACTTGTGGAAGAGCCCTTTATCCAGTGGGCAATGTAGTATATTAACCCAGGGCATATCATGAAGAGTGGTAACATTCTAAAGACCATACCAAGATATCAGACAATTGTTAGTGGTAGCATTTGTTTTTCTTAATTTGTAGCTCATTTTCATTTATATATTTATCTAAAAATAGAAGAAATCAGAATTTAAGAGGACAGCCAAAGACTTGCTATCCCTGTCCCGGCTGAATAAACCAGACGGGTCATTTTCAATTTTCGCATGCTTAACTACTAAGCATGTGTTTGCCACAAATCAAATACTGTCCTATTGACCCTTAGTCTGGCTAAGACTGGGTTCCTCATCAGAACAGACAAGGTGTGATAACAGACAGAAAATTAAGACCCCTGGAATTAATGACTGTGTAACCTAAAAAATAATATTATATTTATAAATAAGTTCATTGACCCCTGCATGTATAAAAAAAATCTGAGGTGCCCCATGCCAAGGCAGCTGTTTGCATGCTTCAAAATAAATACCTTCCCAACAAAGACCCAGAATTCCTACCTATCTAGCTTGAGACTCAGATGTATTCAAACTCAACAAACGTCCCTCTGGTCGAATACCTGCTCTTCTTGCAGCCCAGAAGGCATAGGAATGCCGAAGGATACAAACCAGACATCCCGTAAAATCAAATGTAAAAGAAAATAATAATATTGCCTAATCACCTGATTATAAAAGATGTGTCCTGACATAACCTTTAAGCGTTCTGACTCCCATCTACCAAGCTTTTGAACAATGTCCTCCCGTGAACTCCACCTGGCTGCCTGATTGCCGCCCAAGTCCTGAAAGAATGAGTCCCAAATTCAGAGAGATTTTCAACCACTCTTAATCATTTTTTAAACAACAGAAACTGCAAGTGAGGCCTGCAAGACAGCTACTCCCTCATGCATTCAAGCAGGCACAACAGGGTGTTGTCCATAGCAATCCTAAATGCCCCAAACAAGGTTAAAACAAATGCTAAACTCATTGTAACGTGAAAAACACATAACTGGTAAATGCTTACAATTTTTTTCCCAACAGTAAAAAACATGGTGTCTCAAATCACCTCACTTGTGCCCCTTTTTTAACCCCTTAATGCTTGAGCTACCAAAACATCTTTGATTAAATCATACCCTCCATGTGACCAACACTTCCTAACGCTTTTCAATGTAGGAGACCGATCTCTCTTTTTCAATGTTCATACCTAACTCCCACAAAATGAATGCTAATTGATCATCTGGTAAGACTGGATACCCTACGTTATCCTGAAGGGATTCCCAGTCCCTCCACAACTTTTCGTATGCCACCAGTGTCTTCCTACCTACTGAACACAAAATCTGCCTCAGGACCCACCAGTAACCACGCTCCAACTGCACTCGGGAACCTTCCTTCAAGGTTGGCCTATGAGGCCAGGACGCAAAATTGTCTGGACAAAGCATCTGAGGTCTGATTGTGCACCCCTTGCACGTGAATGGCCAAGTGCTGCAATAAACAAATAACCACCCAAACTACAGTGGGAAATAATTCTAAAAGAGCCAGGTTTTTTAACCAACTCCGTTCCCGCCACTGTGCTGGCCAAACTCCTGGAAAGCAGGCCCAGTTTAAATAACCCCCAAAACCTATATCGTCATATGCATCAGTCAAAGGGATAACTATTCATTTAAAACCACCTCTCTAAGACCCAGCATTATATATCATTAAGAAAGCTTGAGTGACGTGATGCAGTTACCTGGTTCCCGCTATGTCCAATGACAACCTTATGCAAAATATCCGTCCCATTAGCATTGTTCTACATCCAAAAAATGTTCCCAACAAGGATTGCCAAAAAAATTTTCTTCCCAGCAGTCCTGTATTTAATCAGTAATTCTCTATGCTCATGATCTTCTCTATGATCTTCTGCGAGGGAATCCTAAATTCAACATGCCAACATTTACCTTCAGTCTTGGCCAATGCCCCCTCATAACATGCATGTGTGTGTGTGTGTTGTGTTTTATTCTATGATATATGCAAGAAAAACCACCACAAAATAATGTCCCTAACAGTCGAAAATAGTTTGAATTTTTTTTAGTTTATTTCTTTTAAAATGAAACGAGAAGTTTGACAGTGATTGGGTCAGTTTACTGGCCGTGCTACAGTGACAGAGAAATGTCCTTGAACACTACACCCTTCAGGTAATTAAATCTAGGTCTGTACCACCGTATTCTTTTCAATTAATTCATGGGAAGTCATGGCCTGTTGTGTACTCTTGGAACTCGTGTTTCATTCAAGTTCACGCTAACTAGTCTAAGTTCACTGACATGAATTAATATTCATTCTCTCCTCGGTTTTCTCCCGCCGGGCACAACATCATTCAGCATCAGAGATTTTCCCATAAAGGCAAAGCCGCACTGTGTTTTTATATTATTTTTTTTATATTACTTGGGACTATGGATAAAGAAATTTTGAACATTTAGAACATTATTGGAATTTTAGAATGATTTGAAGGGGGCAGGAAGATAAGTTAAACACCGCCACTCATCTGCTTTTTGTGGGTCATGATTAAAATGTCAGGTATACAACTGTAAAAGTCCGAAGATATATCTTTATAGAAGAATACGCTGCACCTGGTTGGTCTGCTTGCAAACTGAAAAAGTGCAGACATTGCACGAAATAAAGATTAGATAACGTGCTATTATTAAAAACAAAGCTGTTGTGAAATAGAAGACCTTGCATAGGGAAGCTTCCCTTCTCCATTATCTGTTTTATTGCTTAGTTTACTGCCTGACAGTAAATATATATTATATGCCAGGAGATGTGTTTGGCATGGAAAATTCTGCATGCATTTGGAAGGAGAGCGGCACAGAAATGTAAATGGATCCTCTCAGATGTCATATCCTTTAAAGTGCATACGATGACTGGATAATACTGGATAATACTATATCAATATCAATAATACTATATCAAGACTTTATAAAGATAAGGGATGACTTTATAGTCACTTTAGGCTGTTGCTTAGGTATGATGGGGTTATGTTGTTTAATGGAGTGACCTCTCCAGCCTCTCTCACAGACCTATTTACCTCTCCATCAGACTTTTTCTGTGTTAGTGGGCTTATATATTTACATATTTGCCAACGTTTTCGATATCCCATACCAGACCATTGCTGTGCCACGTGATACATGACATGGAGCATCTCACCAGCAGATGTAAGTTGCACAATTCAAACTGTGCACCAGGGACAGGCGCAAACATGTTACGTGGTGGACTTTTTCAAAGCATATCACAACTTCATTTCAATGTAAATATAAAACAATCCGTAATATTCTATTGGTTGAAAATGTATGAATTAACCATATGCTAATGGTGCTATGATTTAAAAATGTTTGAAAACTCCCAAAAAAATAACGAAATATTAAATGTTGCCACCATATTGAAATAAATCAGTAGAACATTTTCAAAAGTGCTGTACATTTTGCTATTCAGGATTTTTATGTATGAAGATCTTATATAACACCACAGGTGTCTATGCCCTATTATTCTAAGCCATTAAATGGTTAGCTTACCATAAAAAGACATGAAATGTATAAAGCCCTTTAGGAAATTTTATCAAGGATGCTTAGCCCCAGTTGGCCCCTTGCACAGACACATTAACTCACGTGCACACAGATACTGACACTAACTTACCCAGATTCCCACTACACACGCAGAGACATTAACACTAACACACATGTACGCAAGCACATACACACACACACACCTACCCTAGTAAATACTTCCAGACACACACTAACGTACACTCCCGGACACTCACACTAACATGCACACACGCTAACACACTCACCCAGAGACTCACAGTAACACAACCCTTCACTCACAGCAACACAACCAGTTGCCCAACACTAACATGCCCACACACACTAACATATCCAGACACACAGACACTCACGCTAACACTTACCCACACAGACACTGATAACATAAACAGACACACACACAGACATTAACTGAACAGACACTCTCTCTTAACACATACCCACCCAGACACTGGCAACATAAACAGACACACATAGACACTAACATAACTAGACATAAACAATCAGACACTAATATACAGGCACCCACACGAACACGCACAGTAACACACTCAAACACACTAGCATACACACACAGTTACATACATACTAACGTACACAAACACACATAAGCAGACACACAACCTACATAAATCAGAACACACTTAGGGAAAATTATTAAAACGTTAAGTTTTAATTCAAGTTATTTTCTTTCGGGTTGCTAGGATCCCAGTGGCCCCACGCCTTGCCGACCACTGCTGTGTACGCCAAACTCCTGGTAGTCCCAATGATCTGGATGTTGGCCAGGATAGGGTCTTTGGCCTGTTTGTTTTGTGACTATCCTGGTAAAATCGAGACCCTTTTAAAGCTATGTATTACTGTTATTAAGTTTATGTTCATTTTTGTGAACTCTATTCTGGCTCATAAACAAACAAAAACTTGGATGTATCCAAAGCCGCAATAAGTAAAGGAAACAACATGCAATAACTTCATTGTTTATTGACTGAATATAGCGATATAAAACCAAAGTGAAAATCAATTGGGCTATGATATAAGTTAAATAGGACAGTAAAATATTTCATGACTTTGTCCCTTTTAAGTGTAAACTACACTGTATGACAAAAGTTCTGCTTTATATTTTGTGTTTTTATTTTATTTGTACTCCCAGAAGATGAATTTAAAATAGTTTGCAAGTTTATTGAAGACAGATTAAAGTCTAGTTGCTTCCTTGGCAAACCAAGCAGGCAAAGTGCAATGACTACAAAGGGTTGTTATTGTCTATGTATGTATCATAAATGTTCATCTTTGGACCCATATGTTTTGGCTTCTTCCTATGCTACATCTTTTGTTACAGCACAGTCATTAAAGGCAGAGATTGTGTAGTAAGATGTGATAAAAGTATACAGTGAGTGTATCAGATGTTTTTTACTTTGCTGACCAAGGTCACACTGTATTCTGAAGGAAAATTCATTTAATTTTTAAGTGAGGCATTGGAGATGCTGCTCTTCTTGGGTCCAATACAGGAATAAACCTTGGCTTGGTTGAGCTGTACCAGCAAAGACCTCCATTAGGTAGTAACCCCATCTCATTTACCATGCACCTGGCCAAATCCCAGCGGAAATCCTGGAACTCATACCTTATCTGTGTTGATATCATAGCCCGAGAATGATCTTGGAGTCGATGCCATTAAGGTTAGTCCAGAATGCATCAGATCCAAAATAGGTACCCTGGGTCAGTAACAGTGACAGGAATACTTGAATGGGGTTAGGGAATTAGGGTTATTGACAGGACTATCATTATTATCACTGGGCTTAAGAGCAAGCATATCTTGTTTTCTTACTAGTAATATTTTAACTTTTGCAGTGTTCTTGTGTTTTTATGATATATATATGTTTAAAGGAGGAGCATTACTTCAACACACACTCATTCATTTACCCGTAAGGAACTAAGGTATCACCTGATCAGTCCATATTTAATATTTAATACATACTTATTAATTGTTCTTCAGACTAGCTTAATGCATATCCCAAGTCCCACTACATAGGAATATGCTCCACACTCCTTAATCTGTGAAACTGTGTAGGTGTGTGCATGTTAGCTTACATCCCATAGGTGCCATGGATCCATAATGTGAAGGGAGACTGAGTCATTATATTCATTAACCTGGTGAATTTTGTTTGACCGTTGATCACATTTTTTGCCTTATCATAATAAGCTATTATACAGTAACTATAGAAAGCGGGCCTGTAAAACTAATCTTCTGCTGACATAAGTAAATAGCCCCACTTTCAGATAATTGAAATTGTATTATCTATAATAATGTTAAACAAATTAAAACTATAGGTAAGAATACTGTGATAGTTTGGACTAGGAGAAGTGATGTCAGAGGTCAGCAGTAAATTCAGAGTGCGTATTGAAATTATTTTTAGAATGCATAGCATACAGCAGATGGCTGTGTCTCGTGTCTTAAACATCTCTTTGTATATGAATACTATAGATTGAATAATATGACCTTGCTTTCATTATCATAAAACAGAGCAATATTATACAAAGTATAGTATAACAAACACAATGTAATGCCCTTGCCTCTACTGTCAGTTTGCAAAGGAGTAAATAAGGGGCAGTTTAATGTCCTAGGCGGCCTGGGACATTAAACTGTCCGTCTTATTTGCTCCTTAACTAAGTCTCTATGTGAGAAGCTGGAGCCCAAAAGCTGCAGTGTAATGCTTCCTCTGTGGTTTGCTTGAAACAGCCAATTAGTAGCAGGAAAATGCATCAATTCAAATCAATGGCGTTGCTTTCTGCCCATGCACACATTAACCCCACAGAGAACGCTCGCCTGACCAGCACTGGTGGTAAGAACATCACATGTCAGGAGATAAGCGCAGCCAAACACATCCCTCGCATAGCAAATAAATATGGCCTGGGTAAAGGGTCACATGCATAGGTAGAAGTCTGATAAAATGCTACCAAGTATTTGCAACAGGGGCCACATGGAAATTTAAAGGGACCACAAAGCTATCATATACATTAAAGTGCATCTTAAGTGTGGAATAACTTTAATTCTCAAGGACTCACAGGGAAATTCCATAGGGTATAGGTATAGTTTTTTTTATATATATTTTTTTATTAATAGCACTAAAAAAATTATCCAATAATATATTGCATAGGGAAAAAAATATTACAAAGGTTAAGCAGTCAATAGAGTGTCACATGGTAGGGCTAGCCCAGTAAGATCCTCCGTACACAGTCTCATAGGTCAAAGGCATGGACTCAGTGCTGAACCCATGTGTAAAGCGTAAAGCCAGATTATATGTGTTTATATACACACAATCTGCACCCCTACTGCGCCCATAGCGTCAAGAGATAAATAAAGGCTCCAGGCACTCAAGAGTTCCAACGTCAGGCAGATTTATTGAGACAAAGAACAACGTTTCAACCTTACAATGTCAAGAGGCAGCTTTCCACAGGGAATTACTAAAATGTGTTTAGTTTCTGGTAACAATTCTCTTCATTTCATACTGAGCTTTGATCAGCCAAGCAAATAAAGTTTAATACAGTCATTGTACATGGTTAATAGTTAAAAGATTGAATGATACACTGATATTTATCTATCATGTTGTGTTGTAATCTTACGTTTGGATCATGATAGTCTCCTGTGTAAATATATATTCCCTTTATTATTGTTATTATTATTATTATTACCACAGAAGCACAATGCATATGTTGATGTTAATGATTAGAGTTCTTGTGTGTACGCTGTTGTATGTTTTTATGCAGACATTGTCAAGGTGTGTCTGTGTGTGTTGGGGAGATGACCTGTATAAATCTGTCAGTCTATCAAAGCACAAACAAAGCATTCATGGCAACAATGTATGGGGGGGATGCTCATAAACCATGTTTTTAAAATATCGTATAGCACAATCCAGAAGCATACAATTTTACATTTCAAAAGGTACAACATACATTATATTACAATGAATGGGGAATACAAGTTTAACAACAAAGTTAAAATTATCCTAAATCATTACAAGACGTTCTGGTAGAAAAAGAGAAGAGCGCCATTCTCTTAGCGGCTTGAGACAGAAGGCGAGTGACTCCTTGGGTGAGGTTAGTTTCGTTGTAGGCAAGGTCACATGTAGACATCTGTGGCTCATAAGCAAATGCAATTAGCAAGAATGACATACTAAGAGGCTATAAACATGAAATAAAGGGTTAATAATTAATTATATTCGGAGGAGAGCCAAAGCAAGTCTAAACAGAGGGTAAATGTATAAAATAATGGTTCATTAAAGTGAGAGTGCATGAAAGGCATACCTGGGGGAGAAGAAAAGTCTTCCATCTGATCTGGTTCCATGCACACCTTGTGGATATATACATAGTTGTGTGCTTCTTGTGCGGGATTTCTGCAAGCAGGTAACTATACTTCTTTATTCAAAAAGAATCTCCTAGACCCAAGAGGTGTTACAGAGTCGTCTCCGGGCCATTGATACCAGATAGGCGATTCCCTGATCTATTATCCAATATATATATTTGTAGCGTGTTAGAATGTCCCTGGCAAAAAAATGTACGCGCATCCCGTGTGACTGTCAGACATACCTCAAACTATAAAGTATTTTACGAGAAGTGGGTCAGTAAGGAGTGATTTGTCCTTTAAAAAAAAAAAACAGTCTAGTCCGAATTCCTTTCCCCATAAACAGAATTTTAAATCAGGCAAGTTGAAGAATGCATACTTTAGTTAGAAAATGAGACTTCTGTTCCGTTTACCGCCTCCCCTGGCTGCCTCAGCTGAAGTCAGGAATGCTTGTAGCATATTGTATTAGAATACAGGCTACATTTCATCATGACTGCGACCGGGCCCTGGAGTTCTGCCAGTCAGGGGGGCCCAAGGGGTGCACCCCTTGGGCCCCCTGACTGACAGAAATCCAGGACTCCTTTGCTCCCCCCCGCCGCTGCTGCCGCTGCTGCCGCCTGCCTGAGCGCTGCCCAGAGTGCAGTGTTGGGAGCGTGAGGCGTTTGTATCGGGTGCCGGCGCTTCACGCTGAGCGCTGGCATATGACGTCATATGGCGGCGCTCAGCAGTGA
>VKOC01027550.1:0-10880 GCA_009364415.1 Spea multiplicata
GTGTGGGAGCATGAAATGAGAAAGAAGAAAATCACAGCTAAACAGCAACACTGAAAAATGTTAAAAGAGCCATTGTCCCACAATATACTACGAGTAAGAACCCCTATTGTCCTTAAGGGGTTAAGGACAAAAACCACCTAAAATAAAGAGAGAAGTACATAGCTAGATGCATAGAAGGCTCTAAAAAAATGAACATAACATTGATAGGTCAAAGAATATGAGGGTCACACATTAATGAAAGATTGTTTTGATTGTTCATAACCTATTTCATGAAAAATAATCCCATCTTGGCATTTCTTCTTGTAAAAACATCAAAACATTTTTGGTCATAGATTAGCCGTATGCATTGTTAATTCCCTCACTTTATGAACCTGTTCCATAAAGATGCCCCCCTCTTGGTGAAGTAAAACTTACATTTACATCCCCTAACCCTCTTCATGTTAAATGTCTCCTCTCTTGAAAGCAATACTCCCTAGGGACAACCTGTGATGGAACTGTGCATTTTAAAAATAATAAAATTAGCAAGATGAGCCGTAAATACTTTACACCAACATCACATTGGAAAATTAATTATCAGTAGTTATAGGAGCAGATTATTATTAATTATTGGATCTGTAACGGGTTGCTTAGTTAGGGCTATAGATACCCTATGAACCCTTTGTCTGTCCCTTAGGATAGTCTCCGGTCACAAAAGTAGTCACGACCACCATGACTGTCAAGAACAAATTGAACATTTTATTGTATTAACATAGATAAACAGGTACATGTAGACAACTTAATCCCCTTTAGCTACTGAATCTCCCCCTGGGAGCAATGGAGTTCCTGCCTGTGTTGTCTTTGTTTGGCAGCCAGGCTTGAGCCATCTCTGACTACCTTGGGGCCCTGTATGACAGATCATTTTGTCACATCACTTCCCCTTTTGGGAGAGCCAGACCCAAGGTTACTCAAGCGAGTAAGTTCGGGGGTGGCTTACAACCTAAACAGGTAATCAACAAAAACGGAACAATCAGGGTAAAAGTTATACATCCAGTTGTCAGGATAGTCTGTCAGCATTCTGGTTATGCCATGGTATTGTAAAGTTGAAGGGTTGGAGACTCCACCGCAACAAACGTCCATTGTCTCTGTTCAGCCGGTTGAGCCAGACCAGGCAGTTGTGGTCTGTGAGAACAGTTAATTCCCTTTGAGGGCCCACAAGGCACTCTTTTTCATTGGCCACATATCCTACCTTCCCATCCAATAGCTTGTGACTTTGGTATGCTACTGGGTGCTCTTCCCCCTGGTCGTTGACCTGGCTCAATACAGCTCTGAGCCCGAAGATGGAGGCATCTGTGTGAACCAGAAAGCGATGGTTAAAATCAGGAGCTGCTAAGACTGGGGCTTCTCCCAGTGCAGACTTTAGTTGGTTGAAAGCTTGGTTGCACTTGTACTGTCTTGGGCCAGACTTTCTTGGTGAATCTTGATGAGGTATGTCAGGGGCTTAGCTATGCAGCTGTAGTGGGGTATGAACTTTCTGTAAAGTGGACTGTACTATCTTGGCAGGGTTGGGTCGCTGTCCCCACCCCCGCACTCTGTGTCCTAGGTACTGTACCTCCCCCATACCTAGCTGATATTTGTCTCTAGCTCTTAGTGAATGTGTCCCTTAACTGCTCCAGGTACCCGGTAAACTACCTTGGGACCCTGTATCCCAGATCATTCTGTCACAGGATCCATTCAGTCAGTTCATCTGACCATCAGTGACCCTTAATTTATGTATTTGTATACATATTTGTAACAATTGCTCTAATACCAGATTAAGATCCCACAGAGGGATCATAGGATGGTGACAAGGTTGCAATCTAGAGATACCCCTGGAAAATCTTTTAATCCATGGATGTTCGACCAGGCGGAAATCTAGAAAGTTGCTGAGAGCAGCTACCTATACCTTCAAGGTGGCTGGTTTACAGGAAATTAAGAATGGAGTGGATGTCAGCAGGAGAAGATAGGTGGACCGTAGACCAAGAGAGGAAGATTCTCCAAATTTTTTGGTATTTAGAAAAAGTGTTTTCTGCTGGCGATCAGGGTTTATAGGACTGTTGAGGACAGGCCTTTGGATTGCAGGATCTTCCTTTCAGAATCCACGCTGCAAGTCTTAGATGATCCGGGTTTGGGTGAAAAACAGGTCCTTGTAGAAGTAAGTCCTGCCAAACGGGAAGATGGAAAGGGCTGTCGCACGCCAGTTTGATTAAGTCTGTAAACCAAGCTCTCTTCGGCCAGTATGGGGCAATGAGTTTAACAGGAAAAGCATTCTCCCTTATCTTCTTCAAAACCCTTGCAAGAAGTCGAACAGGGGGAAATATGTAAGTCTCGACCTGCTTGTTGGTGCTTGATGCCATGAGACATATTTCGGGAGACCCCCATCTGTCTGTAATCATCTGAAACACATCCCTGTGCAAGCTCCATTCGCATGGGAGAACGGATTGTCTGTTCAGGAAGTCTGCTTGTATGTTGGTAGAACCTTTGATATGTACTGCGGACAAGTGTGAAATGTTCCGTTCGGCCCATAAACATATCTTGGGAGCAAGACACTGAAGATACAGGCTTCTCGTTCTTCCCTGTTTGTTGATATATGCCAGTACCGTGACATTGTCTGAAAGGATACTAACTGCTTTGTCCCCTATGAGCGGTTCCCAGTGGACTAATACTGTCCACACTGCTAACAGCTCTAGGAAGTTGATATGATGACTTGCCTCCTGAGGGGACCACAGGCCTTGTGCGATGTGTTCTTTGAAGGTGGCTCCCCATCCTCTCTGACTGACTTCCGTACAAAGCACTGTCCATATTTGGGACTTTCAGGATCGTCCTCTCAGCAGATTGTGCTCTTTGTTCCACCAATGAAAGGATGAGATTACTAGGTGGCTGATGCAGGCTCTCTTTTGGAGAGCCGATTTTAAACTGTCCCAGTGATTCAAGATGAAAGCTTGAAGGGGTCTCATGTGTGCTACTGCCCATGGAACTGCAGCCTGGTCTTTAGGTCTAGAAGGGACATCAGGCTCCTGATCGTGGACTTCCTTTGCAGGGTAAGCACCTTGATGGAATCTCAGCTTTCTCCAAAGGAATCCAGGATCATCCCTAGAAGCATCTGTCTTTCAGTAGGATATAACGTAGTTGCTCGATTAAAAAGACGACCCTGATTATAAGACAACCCCCAAAATTTGAATATTTAGGAACACCCCCCATGCCACTCTTACCCTCCTTACCAGTGCTTTCCTAGACTTCTCCTCATGCTTCAGATTCCTTGGTGTGTAGTGGTGGCAGCTGGCGGAGGTCTGTTCGATGCGTGCGGACAACCTCCATTGCTGTTGCTGCTGGCACTTCCGCCGCGGCTTCTATAAACAAGCACTGAAAGGTCATGTGACGCCGGCACTCCGTCATAGAAGCCCCAGAGGAAGTGCCGACAGCAGCGGAGGTTGTCTGCACGCATCGCACAGAGCTCCATCGGCTACGGAGAGGAGGATCCAGGTCCCCTGCAGCAATGTGGAGGATCTGGGTCTTAGTGTAGAAGACGACATTGAATATAAGACGATAGTTAATACGGTACTTGGGATTTTTCCCAGTTGATGAGCCAGCCTAGGCGTTGCAGTAGATCCAGTGTTGCAGACAGGTGAGATGAAGCTGTGGCCAACCAGTTATCCATGTAGGGGATAACTCTGATCCCTTGTAATCTGAGGAAGGCTGAAACTACTGACAGAACCTTTGTAAAAATTTGTGGTGCATTTGCCAAACTAAAAGGAAGAGCCTGGAATTGAAGATGCTCGATGACATGGCTTGATGTAAATGGCAGACAAAGGAATTGCTGATGTTGCTTGTGTATAGGAATATGGAGATAAGCATCTTGAAGGTCTATCGAAGCCATGTAGTCTCCTTGTGAAAGGATCTCTGTGGTTGACTTCAAGGTTTCCATCCGGAACCTATAATACGTGATAAACTTGTTGACTAGGCGTATATTTATTATTAACCTGCTTTTTCCTGAAGGCTTCGGTACCACAAAGACGTGGAATAGGTACCCTTTTCTCTCTGAGATGGGGGAACTGGAATCAAGGCACCCTTCCTTATGAAGTCTTGAATGGAAAGGGATAGACTCCCTAGGCATTTGAGAGGATCCTTTGGAGGGAGAAAAAATCAAGAAGCTTCTGGAAGGACGCTTGTAACCCTGACGAATAATACGTAAAGTCTGTGGGTCTGAAGTAATCTGAGACCATTGCTGGAAGAACTTTGAAAGGCGTCCTCCTACTTGGTTCGACATGCAGTCAGAATTTATTTGGCTTGTCATCCCTTCCCCTTTCTCTGGCTCTTTGAAATCTACCTCTGTATGACCTGTCCCGAAAGGGTCTTCCTTCCTTGTCCCATATGATGCTCTATTTCTGTAAGGCCGAAAGGGGTTAGATCTAATATGCGGTGGTGCTCTCGTCTGAGGTAGCCAATTCTTGTCTCCCGTAGTAGATTCCAGGATCTCATCTAGGTTACTGCTAAACAGGAGCTTTTACTACATAACTTCTTCTTAGATGCATTATCCGCTAACCATGGCTTGAGCCAGGGGGCTGGAGACCGCTGAAAAAGCTGTGGCCTTAGCTGAGGCACGAACTGACTCAATAGCCGCATCTGACAGGAAAGGAACTGCAAGGCAGGTGTCAAAGATATTCCTGGCCACTTGTTCTGCCCCTGGAATGGAGGAAAGGTTACCCATGGCCTGGTGCAACCAGATTCTAACTGCTCTAGCTGTGGAAGGCACTGCAGGTCTGAAATTTGCTGCTGCTTCAAAAGACCTTCTTGCTGCGTATTCTACCCTCTTATCCATGGAGTCTTTGAAGTTGGATGCAACTTCCAGAGGAATTTCTGTTTTCTTAGTAGCTTTAGCTACGGCAGCATCTACTTTAGGAGTTTCCCATAATTCGGAATCCTTTTGCTCAAATGGGAACAGGCGCTTTATTCTATTAGAACCTATCCAGAGGTTTTCACTGCTCTGATATCATCGACGACAGGGAGTCATGCTCCGGGAAGGTCTTTTTTAATATGGCCCTGGAAAGGGTCTACCTTAGTAGTGGTTTCTTTTTCTTGCAGATTAAGTGTAGCTCTAACTGCTGAAATTAGTTGTCTTGTTTCTTCCACTGGAAAAAAATAATTTTCTTCCTTGATTTCCTCTTCTTCATCTGAGGATTGAGGCAGAAGAGGTTCTGGATCTGGAGCTGAATCCTCGTCTTCTTCTTGAATAAGTCATGTTTAAGAAGACCCAGAGGCTGAGTTTGGACTTGCTGAGAGCTGACCATATATTTATGAAAAATCAAAGGTTGATTGCAACTCGCTCTTAAGCCAGGCAGTTAACTCAGAGGTAGATGAATAGCTAGCTCTAGTACAGGAACCACATAGGGAAGCCGAGACATCATGCACAGTCTTATGGCAAGAGACACAGGCTTTATGCTTGGTCTTTGTAAGGGCTTTCCGTGGAGGAGAAGGGTCAGCCATAACACAGAAGAAAGCAAAAAAACAAACAAACCCCAAAACAAACAGAAACTGCTTAGTAGAGGTTGCTCACTTAACTTCTCCTTAGCATTTTTTTATAAGATTAATCAATTGGTAAATACCTAACAAGCAGCCATCCCTACATCAGTACTGACATTGGAGGCACAGGACACTTTCCACCCAAGTGACAATTTTCCTAAGTGCCACTGTTTAGGAGTTTACCAAGGAGGACAACAAGGAAGAACAAAGAGGAACTTGGAGGCTCCCTGCAATCAATATTCAACTGAACTGTCATCAAGTGCTGCCTATCACTTATTGTGTTTGCTCCACCACCATTCCATTCCCATCACCATTTTTCTCCAAATACTATGTTCACATTCCTCTTGTTCCTCCTTCCTCTATTGTTAGTAAAACAGTTCTCTACCCAACCACCAGCACCTCCACACTATGTCTGTACTGCACTTTCTTCTCCCCTTCTCTCATCCCAATCACTTTTCAACTTCACCTCTTCCCTTTGCCCCACCTCCCCTCACTCCCAACAATCTCTCCCCTCACACAGGTCCTATTCCCACCTTCTCGCACTCTCTCTTCTACTTCTTCCCGCACTGCTGAGCATAGTTGGCGAAAGTCTCATTCCATGGCTGACTTTCTGCACTACAAATTTATGCTATGTTAATACTACTGCGCTCTCAAGCTTGTTATAGAAACCTACCTCACCTCCCTATCTCATAACCCTAAACGACTCTTTAGCACTTTAAATTCCCTTCTTTGACCTATGCCTACTACCCCTTCCACTAACCTTAATCCTTCTGACTTTACCACATACTTCAATACTAAAATTGATACTATCAGATATGACATATCTGTACAGTCACTGCCCTTCCCTCACCCTCCCTCTGACTACACGCCCTCCTACCCACTGACCTCTTCTACCCTTACTACATTACATCGATTATCTGCCGTCACTGAAGAGGAGGTACGTTCTCATCTTCTTTCCTCTTGTCCAACCACATGCCCCTTCCAATCTCACCCAGTCTTTTTCATCTACTCTTGTCCTACTCTAGCTCACATCTTCAACCTCTCTCTCACTACTGGATTTGTCCCATCCTCCTTCAAGGATGCTACCGTTACTCCAATCTTGAAAAAGCCCTCCCTTGACCCGACTGATCTGTCCAATTACTGTCCCATCTCTTTACTTCCTCTCACCTCTAAGCTTCTTGAAATAATTGTTTATACACAATTATATAAGTTTCTTGACTCCAACTCCCTACTTGACCCTCTTCAATCTGGTTTTCTCCCTCGAAACTAAAGTTACAAATGACCTACTAACTGCCAAATCCAAGGGCCTCTCTGCTCTTTTTGACACTGTGGACCACCCTCTTCTCCTTCAAACTCTTCATGCTCTTGGTCTCCGTGACACTGCTCTCGCCTGGTTCACTTCCTACCTCTCTGATCGTATCTTCAGTGTCTGTCTCCAGTAACACTTCCTCTCCCCTTCTCAGCGGGGGTACCCCAAAGCTCAGTTCTAGGACCCCTTCTGTTCTCTCTACACTTCCTCACTTGGCAAACTGATCGCATCCTTTGACTTTCAATACCACCTCTATGCTGATGACACCCATATCTATCTATCCTCTCCTGATCCCTTACCTTCTGTCTTCGATTGTGTAACTAAACTGTCTCACCTCTGTCTCTACCTGGATGTCTGCACGTTTCCTGAAACTCAATCTCTCCAAAACCGAACTTCTCATCTTCCCTCCCTCCAACGCTAAGATTCCCCCATCAGTTACTCTCAATGTTAATGGTGCTATCATCTCCCCGTCTCCTCATGCCCGCTGTCTTGGTGTCACCCCTGACTTCGACCTTTCCAGTCTGTCTCTAAAATTTAGCGTCTCAATCTTAAAAACATTGCCCGCATCCATCCCTTCCTAACATAGTATGCTACTAAGGCTCTCGTCCATGCCCTTTTTATCTCCCGCCTTGATTACTGTAACTCTGTCTTAGCTGGTCTCCCTCTTAACCGTCTCACCCCTCTACAATCCACCATGAATGCTGCTGCCAGACTTATCTTTCTCTCCCACTGCTTCACTAACTCTTCAAGATTCATTTCAAAATCCTTACTCTCACTTTCTAAGCCCTTCACAGCAGTTCCCCTACCTATGTCTCATCACTCATCTCTAAATACACTCCTAACCTTTATTCCTTCAAAAAAATCCCTCAAGACCCACTTCTTTAAGGAGACTTACAATATAGCAAATTAACACCCTCCCATATTCCTTCAGCTCACCTTTCCTAGTCCCACTCCTGCAATACTTTTACTAGTGTGGCTGGTCTATCCCTAACAACGGCACGTCTACCTATTGTGTAATACACCCTAAACCCCTCTAGATTGTAAGCTCGTTTGAGTTTACCTGTTGTCTCTGTAAGTAAAATTGTTATGTTACATACTACTTGTTGTGTCCTGTCCACCCATTGTACAGCGCTACCGAATTTGATGGCGCTATATAAAACAATAATAATGAGATCTGGCATTCTGGCATTGGAATTCCCGCCCACAGGAAATCCCTTATGTCATCCGTGACATGCTGGCTGCGACGCGCATACTCCGACCGCCAAAATCTCTGCTCCCGCAAAACCAAGCCTCCTAGGTGGCACAGGGGAGGGCGAGTACAACCCTCATTCCGTACATATGAGGCTGCCGAGTCACAATGCCTATCCGCCAGGGTAGCGGACATGACCAGCTCAAACACAGTACCCTGCCGGGAGTCCTGAGAAAAAAAAAAATAAAAAGATACGGAACTTCGTCCCACAGTTCCTTCCTGGGGATTTGGGAAGGTTCCGAATCTTTTATATGACTCTCTGCCATTCGTGAGGGGCGGAGACTCTCTCTCCTTAGTGCCATCTGGAATGGCAAGGAAAAAGGCCTATCCCCAGAAGGTCACAAAAGACAAATTAGACTCTTAAGAAAGAACAATAATTTTACTGATTAAATACTAATTTATGCTATATCGCCAAACACAACATTTTATATGCATACAACAAGAAATACAATAATCCTATTTTTTTTTCAAAATCCATTCAATCAACCATGCACCATGGTTATCATACCAATAGAAACAAAGTTATTGCTTTCACTACCTGGCACGGCTCTAGCTCATTCATTATTGTACCACTGTTTCTGTATCATTGGAAACAATGCAGCCATTGCGGGGATATCCTGCCCTCCCATGAGGTACAGAGACGCTGCAATCTCTATGCACGTCTGTGAGGACCTGCATACAGATCATAGTGTGATTGGTGCAGGTGGATTGCGGGGAGTGAGAAACCATGTCTCTTACCCTCCTCCCGTCCTGAAACAGAAAAGCTGGGAAAGAAAAGGGTAGTCATTTAAAAGATAATATAAAAAATCATTAAAATAATATAAATAAATAATAAAAAAAATAATGTGAGCTGTGATGTCATTGCGACCATCACCTGGCATGTTCTAAGAGGAACCTCTTACCAGTTTTGTGTAAAAAAATATATAAAAAAATTAAAAAATAATTAAAAAACCTTCATCCCATTGCCTACATACATGCTAGCCAGTATAACCATCCTTCCCCCATTCACAACCCTCAAAACCTTAAGCCATAAGCATAAAAATTATACAAAATTGTACACCTGGTGCTGGAAAAGTCTGGAAAATCTATATAAATTAGGTATTTCTGAAATCAGAACACCTGAATTGATAAATTTGGAGGGGATTTTCCATCACTTTACCTAATTTTGTGAGGATTCAGAGGGAAAATGTAAAAAAAAATTAGTTTTTTTCCCAATTTTCGCTAGTTTTTACTAAATTTCTCATTCTTAACTTTCAAGGCTAAATCATCCAATATGGTATCAAAAGAAAGTCTATTCTCTCCTTGAAAAACAATATATACAATATATAGTTTACATGGGTACACTATTCACAGGAAAGGAGAATAAACCGACATACCGCAAAAATGGCAAAATTGCCATTGGGATTCAAGGGGTTAACCATAAAAAATGATTTTTTACCTTTGTTCTCTCTATATTGAGAACAAAGAAGCTTTTTATGAATATAGCCGTTTCAGCGAGTGTTTCCTAATTAGTTTACATTCTTCGGGAAATGTTAAGGAGTAAAGCTCTCTAGGAATGCACATTTTAACCCCTTAAGGACCGGGCTCATTTTTCGTTTTGTACCATGTGGGACCGAGGCTGTTTTGACACTTTTGTGTTGCTTATGTTCACCTGTAATTTTCTCCTCACCCATTAAGTGAACCCACATAAATTATATATTGTTTTCAGGAGAAGATGGGCTTTCTTCAGATACCATTATTTTGATCGTATCATCTTATCTACTATAAAAAAATAAAAACTTTTATTTGAAAAATCTTTTACTCACCTAAAAAAGCAAGTAAAAAAACTAGCTAAATAGATTCTACTACTTGTCCTGAGTTTAGAAATACCCAATGTTTTTATGTTTTTTTGCTGTTTTTTGTAAGTTATAGGGCAATAAGTACAAGCAGCGTTTTATGATTTCCAAATCTTTTTTAACAAATCTGGTCAGTCTGCCTCCATCTCCTCTTTGAAACATCTTTGAAGCCGGTTAACTCAATTTAACCCATTCAAACCATATATTTTTGAAAACTAGACACCCCAGGGTATTCCAAATGCTGTTATTTTAACCCTTTCCATGCACCAATTATACAACTACACTTTGTCAAACTTTGTAATAGTAATTTTTTTTATTTTTTTTTCCACACAAATTGTACTTTAGTTATAGATATACAGGTTCTGGTATATGTCACTATCAAACAACACCCCAATGTGTGTTCAGGAACATCTCCTGAGTACAGTGATACCCCACATGCATGGGTTTGTCAGATTGTTTGGCTGGTAAAAGGCTACTTTTGGGGCATGCGTAATTCAGGTGGTCATTTGGTCAGTCTGCCTCCATCTCCTCTTTGGAATATCTTTGAAGCCGGTTAACTCAATTTAACCCATTCAAACCATATATTTTTGAAAACTAGACACCCCAGGGTATTCTAAATGCTGTTATGAGTGCAGTGATACCCCACATGCATGGGTTTGTCGGGTTATTTGAGATTTAAAATGCCACATTTGGGAAGTGCGCTTTTTTTCTCCATTTTGTTCAGTCTGTACCTATGCCCTATCTTTGAGCTCGGCCACTCCAATTTACCCATCAGCCATTTTTTTTTATATTAGACACCCCTTGGGTATTTGAAGTGCTTTTATTTTAACTCTTTGTTGAGATTTTTGAGAAATTTTAGCACTTGCTCAAAATAATAAACTTTATTTTTTAATTTAATTTTATTTTTTTAATACTTTTTTTATATTTTTTTTACACATTTTGCTGGTACTGG
>VKOC01027551.1:0-11002 GCA_009364415.1 Spea multiplicata
GTATATGCCACTATTTACTATTTACGACCCTCTTAGTTTTTTTGTCTGCAAATTCTCTATCTTGTTATTTTAACCCCTGTTTTAACCCTGTATCAGAACATGTACTGGTCAGTTTTAAACTGTTTTAAACTGTGTTTTTCACTTGCTTGGTCAGAAATGCTTTTGACTTGACAAAGGGAGGACTCCCGAAAGCTCGTCTATTATTTTAAATACTGTTAGTCCAATAAAAAAGGTATTACAAGATTCTGCAACATTCTGTTTTTTTGCATATGAAAATGTACTAAAGTCTTTCAACTGCAGTTTATCCCTAAAAGAATCAAGGCTGTCACCTTGGGATAATGATTGTGGAATTCAGCCCTGGAATCACCTAATATACAGGGGGCCTGTAACGTTTGCTAATATGCACCTTAGCTGACTGACTACCTTTGATTGATGACCTACGGAAAATTCTTCTCTTTAATGCAATAGTAAAAAAGCAAGATTCAATTCAGATTGTTAGGGTTTACACAATACAGTAAGATTCATTCAAATACCTTATTGGCCCGATTACAGGCTGTATTTTTTTTACCTATTTTAAGTCTTTAAACTTGGGGTACTGCCTATAATTGCTATTTAGTGCAGGGATGCGCAATTCGTATCAGTTCCGGGTGTCGGGCAGGTGTTTTTTTATTTTTCACTTAGCCCTGCTGCGGGCAAACAGCAGGGTTAGGATGCAGATCCTCCGCTGGCGGTGGGCATCTGTGCGATGTGTGCAGACAACCTCTGCTGCTGCCGGCACTTCCCCCACTAGACACCAGGGAGTCTGGAGCATGGTCGGCAAGTCTAAGGATGCATTGGTAAGTCTTGGGGGTGCAGAGTGGCATATTTTGGGGGCAGAGTGACATATCAGGGGGTATAAAGAAATATTAGGGCGGCGCAGATGCATTATTCTTAGGGCAATTAAAGTATATCTGGGGGCCATAACGGCATATCAGACGGGAGCAGAGTGGCATATCAGGGGGGTTACGTGCGCATATCTGCGGCTGCAGCATGTGGCATATCTGGGGGACATAAAGCATATCGGGGGGCAGAGTGGTATATCTATAAGTAAGGTGTATTATGAATTAGGGGGGGTACCTTACAATGGCTATTGGTTTTTCCAATTTTCTGTTTGTATTTAACATAACCTGTCAAAAGCAGGACTTACGGCATAATAGATACCAAATATGTTAAAAATACATCTATTCCTGTTCATTAGATAAAATACTGTTATAACCATTCCACTTATGTGTATTTTTTTCTTTAAAAATATTTTTTTCTTTAAAATAGCACCAAACTATAAGGGTGCGGCCTATAATCATGCTGATATGTTATATAACTAATTGAAACTACTTGTCCTAGCTGTATGCAATAGTTTTGGACTGTTTGGAAGAAGATGGTAGAACTAGAAAATCAATCAATTGTGAATATATATATATATATATATTATATTATACTAATTAACTACTATTATATAATATATATAATATATATGGTAGTAGAATAAGCCAGTATCACAACCTCATGCTGACGAGTCCCAATAAGGACAGAACAGCTGTCCATGAGTGGTGATCTGGCTATTGCACCTCTTACCCAAGTTTTGTCTATAAAGGCAATTACTTTCAAGGGATCCATGTATAAAGTGGATATAGAGGCAAAAGGTGATTATTGTTGACCTAATTTGCATACGCCTACCCAGAATCCTAGTATGCACATATTCACACAAGTAAATACAGAACTGTACATTTGGTTCTATTGAAATAGCATTTATTGCGTAATGCACTCATTATCTCAATTATAATGATTTAAGACCAATTACTATTTTTTCTCTTCGTTTATTGTCGCATATTGTTAGGTGCAGGTAGCAATTGTAAACTTTTCAATGTTGAGTTAATTGCAATAACTATATTCCCATACGATTTTAAAACATGACCTCTAATTAATCAGCTCTATAAAATTAATGAAAAATATGAGTGCAAGAGAGCTTCCCTACTAATGCATTCTCAAATCAGGCCAGATATTGATTTCTAGGTCAGAGTCTTTATTTGTGTGAACAGTGTACCGAGTTATGTAAAAAGTATTGGATTTTCAACCAAACCATCCATTTTAATGGAAAATCGTTTGATGTTTCACCAGCAAAAGTACTCATATTTTTATGTGCCCTAGTTGAAGCTGCTCTCTGTGGGTATTCTGGTTAAGATAGGGCACATGGAGATTCAAACATTTCTTTGCTTCCTCCACTAATGATTAAAATTTTATAACATATTTGTACTCTGAGATCACTCAATGCGTTTCTTGTTTTTAGGATTAATGCAGATTGTATATGTTTAAATTTATTTAAAAATCACATTTTGTTTCTGTACATATATATATAATATATATATATATATACGGTATATATGCACACTGCTACTTTCTTCATGAAGTTCCATGATCAAAGTGAATGAACAGAAGAAAAATCTAAATCAAATGAATATTTAGAGTATCTTTTGCCTTCAAACAAGCATCAATCCTTCTAGGTTCACCTGCACACAGTTTTTAAGGAACTCTGCAGGAAGGGTGTTCTGAACATCTTGGAAAACGGAATACAGTTCAATCCGGTGCCTCACAGATGATAGATAATTATCTGCTTGTATGTCTTAGCATTGAGGAGACCATTATTTTGTGACCAAATCCTTAACTTCATTTGCAAGGAACGTTCACTATGCTTTACTGTTGCCTGCAGACAGTGGAGAGCACCTGCTGCCATTTTCTGCCCCCAAGTTATTGTGTTTTTGTTTTTCCAGGGTACCACTTTTTTCTGCTGATGGTGATCCTGTTTCTTTGTGATTCTTCAAAAGAGCTTGGACAGAAGACCTGGAAACCCCTGTCTGTTTTGACATTTCTGCCTGGAAGAAACCTTTCTGATGCAGTATAACCACCTTGTGTGTTGTTGCTGTGCTCAGTCTTGCCATGGCGTATGACTTTCGACCTTAGACTTCAGTCTTCAGCAACCTCACATTGTTAGTAAGATGTTTTGCCATTAAAACTTAACGTTTAATGTTGTTATTAAAAATGCACAATGTAATAAACTGTATCTAAATTGTAGCAGTCTGTACGCTGCAGACAGGCTGTCAATGAGTTTAAATGTAAAACTTCTCCTCCATAGACTGCAGGTCTGTATCACATCTAGTCCAAATGAAAAATGCTCCCCCGAAAACGGGGACTACCCAGCAGCCCACAGAAAGTAAAGGACTCTAATCTAATGATCTGCCTCGTATGTGGAAGATTCGAAGACTGCCTAACAACAGAAAAGGAAATAAATAAATAAAACCCGACACGCATTTCTACATTTTCACTACATTTTCACTACATTTTATTTATTTCGTTTTCTGTTATTAGAATCTTTCAAGGTGAGGCAGATCATTAGACTAGAGTCCTTTACTTTCTGTCGGCTGCTGGCTAGTTCCTGTTTTGGACTAGATGTGATGGGGGGTTTATATATATATACCCCCATATAATTAATAACTGCTTGGAATGTGAGCATTTAAAGGGGAAACAAGGAATACCAAAACAAGCTAAAATTACCTTCAGTATGAAGCTGACGTATAAGATATGTAGAACAATGATTAGCATGTTTCTAAAATGTCAAGATTCTGTTATATTGCTAAATCTAAAATGGTCCATACTTTGGGGTTAAAGTTGTGTCTAGAATCAGTTATATTTCAGCCTGGTTTCTGATGCCTTTATGGACTGACACTGGCCAGTGGCTAAATATTCTTAATCTATTTTATAATTATATTTTATATACATTTTTTTCCAATAGATATTGTGTAGGAGTTACATTTTCTAACGGCTAGACATTTTAAAACTTTTCTTTGGAACTGTTGCATAATAAGATTGTACATGTCAGTATCATTTAGCTTAGACTGACTACTGTTTTGTTATAGCATACAGAAAGATGATTGCTGAGAATAATATGGTGCATTTATTACAAATATATTCAAAGCAAATCTTTTATTCCTCTGATAATCTACACGACAATTCCTCTCCTTATTTGACCTAACAGTCTTGCTGCACAAAAGCAATTTCCTAACTTGGGCACTAACTTTGTTTCCTAACTTTGATGATATATCTATTTCAAAATAGAAATCATATACATGTACAGATAATACAGTTAGCGATCTAATACAGAGCAATATGGCCATCATGAAAAAAAAACAAAAGAACAAGTGAATTCAGATGCAGTACAAGGGTGGGGGGCTATACAACCCTCTACAAAACTTACAGAACCACCAAAAGCATAGCATTACTCATCAGTAAAATAAAATATTCTTCCAAATAGGGATATCTCATCAACCTATCCATACAACTAACAAACGTATGTGCCAAGCACAAATATTACAAGGAAAGGAGAAGACAAAGGCAGAGAGACACTACCCATCAAGGAATGTATCTCAACCCATTGGGGTACCTGTACGAGTATGATCAGGCGGCACAGACATTTCTACATGAATGATCATAGATTTTTAATTCAGAACTTCGTTTAATGGTAAAAATGGGTTTAAAGGTTCATGTATAAGGTCATATAGCCACATCATTTTCACATAATTCAGGATGAATTGATAGCTATATGTGTAAACTGAAGCTTATTAGATTCTATCTATAGAATATATCTTTTTTCTGTGTTGGCTCAATAAACAGTATCTCTTTCTCGTGAAGGAACTGTGAGAAAACAGCTGAGAACGCTAAACTGCTGCATAAAATAGCGTTCACCTCCGAATCCTTCCAAAAAGTGTAATAATATATAGGTTGTAGCTGAGCGCCTTTCGATTTTACCTCCCCAGTCCGGTATTGACGGTGCGCTTACATTTTTATGTGATTATTTACATGTTTTATTTACATTGTGTATGGATTGCACATTATGTTTAGTTGAGATAAACATGGGCTAGGGACTAATTTTCTTGGTAGATGTTGGATAATTGTTTTTGTATTTTAGGCTTGCACAAGTATTGCTTTATAAGCATATTAACTTCATTAACATTAACATCTGTTATTAGTATAAGTTAGAAAGCATCAGCATAAATTAACCATTGCAAATAAAGTTAATATATACAGAGCAGCAACTTCAACTTTGTGTTTATTAAATAACATTTCCTATTAAATATTTTATGTTTAAACTGACATGTATATTAAAAAATATGAAAAAATGAACTGGATGCCAATTCTTAGCTGATTATGGAAAAAGTGTGAACATTTAAAAAGCTATCTATACCGCTTATACCCTTTCAAGATGCTGTTCTATTCAGGGGTGGAACCAGAGGGAGTAGTGCTCACACTAACACACACATCCAGACACGCACGCTAACACACATGCATACAGACACTCAACAGTAACACACACATCCAGACACTTACACTAAAACAACTAGACATTCAACCAAAACACACACCCAGACACTCACACTTACATACCTAGACAAACTTACACAGACACTTAACAAATGTATACACACTAACACACACCCAGACACTCACACAAACATACTCCTGGAGCATGTCACCATCATCTCGGGGAAGGGGGTAATTACTGAACATTCTCATTATCTCCCCATTTGCCTAATCTCCCACTTCTCAATATATCTCCCCTTTTTACCCATTTCTCCTTATGTCTATCTCGTTATCTCGCCTCATTTTCATTATCTCATCTCTCCTATTTCTTTTGATCTCTCCTCCTATTTTACTTTATCTCCCCTCCGATTTCAAATCAAATTCTTCCGCCCTCTCACTTTCTCTTTATATGTCCTCTTCTTATCTCGCCTCCACTTTCTCTTTATCTCTTCCACTTCTCATCCATTATTATCTCTCTCCTTTCTCTTTATCTATCGATCTTCTTTCTCATTATCCCCCACTTGAATTTTGTCAAATGTTTGAGTTACTTGTCGAGTTGTAACGTATTAGTGTATTCAAGTTGTGTCATGAAAGTTGAGGTCACTTGTTAATATGACAACTAAATAAATAAAGTAAATAAATAAGTAAATAGATCTCCATATCAGAGTGACCTATAGTGTTTTGATCCAGAGGAAGCTACTGTAGAACAAGTTCATGAAATAAGTAGATAAGACTTAAGAATACATGTTTATTTACTTGTGACATGTTTAACAAACATTTCCAAACCCCTGTAGTGTATTAAAACACTATAATCAATTTACACAGCACTTCCGATCAAATGCGGTCATCATCAGCAATATGTCAATCTGTAAAGGTTACGATTGTGAAATTAAATGCATTATAATGTTCTGTGTTTCTTTTATAAATATGGTTAGTGGCTCATTCGATTAAACTCCTAGAATGATAATAAGCTGTGTTTAGATTCCAGGATTCCATGCCACTCTGTAATACTTCCAATCAGTTTGGTTTGTGGCTAAACATTTATTTCTCAACATTAATTTGAATTGGCTAGTCATTATAATGAAAACCTGTTTCTGATTGCAAACATACACTTACACCATGATTATTGATTCAGAGCCCATCTCTGCATTCGGAACTATCTGCTAACATACGTTTTTCTGCTAGTTTTGCATTGATTTGATTGCTCTTGTTCCATAAAATGTAATTGGAAATAATCATACCCCATCTGACATCAGAAAAACATTGAATCAATTAAATAAGAAATGCTATGTTCAGACAATTAGAAAGGAATGGGTAAAATTGTTTTTTTTTACGCTCTCTTCTGTGCCTTATGTGTCCGAAACACAAAATTTAAGGTAAAAACTCCCAGGAGTTTACTTGATGTTAATTGTCATGTTCCTCGCAAAAAAAGCCCAGGAAGTGATTAATGATTGTAAGCTCGTTTGAGCAGGGCCCTCCTGTCTATGTAAGTCAATTTGTTATGTTACATACTAATTGTTATGTCCTGTCCACCCATTGTACAGCGCTACGGAATTTGATGGCGCTATATAAAACAATAAATAATAATAATGATCAGTAAGATTTTCTTCTTTGTACAGCACTGCGGAATCTGCCGGCGCTTTATAAAGTATAATAATAATAATAATTAATGGAGTGTTTGACCCTATGGACATTTAGTATTTTTAATTCATTCTCCACCAGAAGGTTTTTGGGGGCAGTTTTTATTGTATATCGAATACTGCAGGGTATTTCTTATTAACACAGCATGCATGTTTTTTATTTTATAAATGTAAATCATCCTTTATTATTAAGATTTTTTTAGATTTTTTACCGAATGTATCAGTTTGTCTTAGTCTGTCAATTGTAGATTTGTTATACCTTTTGAATGTATGTATAGTAAAAAGCGCTGTGTAAATTGTTGACGCAATATAAATATACAGTATACCTTTCTGGCAGGACAGCAAAAGGGGTCTTGAGTTATTCGAGTTTTGTCTATGCCAAAAGTGACCTTATTAAAGCACCTTGGGCTAGAAAAATACTAGTACCAGGGAAATCTGCCTGATTTGACCTGGAGTCTCTGGGTGATGTCCTGCTTCCCTTTGTCAGTTTCTTCTTTCTCCAGGCAGGAGAAAGGCTGTTTGGGGCCTTCTACGTCTAGGTAGTCCTCCATACTAGTAAAGCCATTTCCCTAGAAGAGTTTCCCAGGTATGCTTGCATTGAATTACCTGTAGGTATTCTTCCATAATCTGCAATGAATGAATATATAGATATTATTGGGTTGGTACTTACAGATAGTGGACTGGAGCCCAAAGTGCTATCACCGGTACACACAAGAGAGGGGTGAATAGGAACAGAACATTCTGTTGGTAGTGCGGTCAGATATCAATACGGAGGTCCAAGCCAAGAGTCAGGGAACCAATAGTCAGCATCAAAGTTATCCAAGCCAAGGGTCAGGGAACCAGAGATCAGCATTAACATTATCTAAGACAAGGGTCAGGGAACCAGAGCTTAGCATAAATGTTATTCAAGCCAAAGGTCAGGGGAAACAGAGATCAGCATCAAAGTTATCCAAGCCAAGGGTCAGAGAACATTTAGCTAAACAAGGCTCACCCAGAACCCATAAATGTAGTGTGGACAGTACTGTTCAAATTTTTTTTTCTTGTTACCTGATGATTAATTTTCCTATAATTCAACAAAGAGGATTCATACAGTGAACTCATCAATAATTCATCAAATCAGAAAAAAGCTGGCTTTGCCCACCTCATGATTTATTGACCAGTCCAATAATGTTTACATGCCACATACAAGCAAACATAACTTTAATATATTGCAAAAATGAGGAACTAAGGTAAGAGGTAAGACAAAACTATGCTGAAGGGGACATGCCAAGACATTTTGGACATTATTCCAGCATAACTATGCCCCAGTACACAAAAGCAAGATCCATAAAAACATTGTTGGAGAACTTGACTGGCCATACAGAGCCCTGTTCTCAACCCCATCGAACACGTTTGGGATGAACTGGAATGGAGATTGCGAGCCAGGCCTTCATCCAACATCAGTGCCTCACCTCACAAATGCTCTACTGGATGAATGGGCAAACATTCCCACAGAAACAGAAAACTCTTGTAGAAAGCCTTCCTAGAAGAGTGGAAGTTGTTATAGCTGCAAATGTGTGACCAACTTTATATTAATGTCTATGTATTTAGAATTCAATGTCATAAAAGTCCCTGTTGGTATAATGGTGAGGTGTACCAATACCTTTGTCCATATAGTGTATATCCAAAGTAGGCAAAGTATACCATATTCTCATGAGGATTTTTAGCCTAAAGAGATCCCAATTCATTAAGGGCTAATAATTATTTATCATACATTCAGTACATATATATATATATATAAGCCTTTTGTTGACACCACAGATATCCTATATACTGTAGAACAAGCATCACTTATGGTTAAAAAATAGAAAATGAGATTTAGATTGAAGTTAAAAATATTTGAGAAACAACTAAATACGATGAGAAAATCCACAGATTATAGAAACACTAGGAAAGGTAAAGTTATACCCATTTTTAAACACACTTGAGATAAATCTTATAATAAATCATCTATTGATAACACTAAGGGCACATTATAACGACTAATATAATATAAATAATAATTATAAATAATATAAAACACAAAAGGTTTGCAGTTCATGTTTTGATATAATTTATAAAAGTCACACCTAAAGGTAGGTCACTAGGTCACTTAGAACACCATCACAATAAATGTATAGATCAATAAGTGGAGATAATAATCCAACAAGAGTATTAAATAAAAGAGAGCCATCCACCCCTCATAATAGATCCATCCAAAGAGAAGAAGAAAACAACACATCTAATAAATATCAAATACTGTCTGAACTAGGAGAAGATAAGTAAAGATAATTTGATACCACAAGATAATACTATATATCAATTTAAAAATTCTAAACTAGGAGCATTAGACGCCTTCAAATGGTGGTAATGGAAGATTTAAAGAAGATTAAACCATCTAAGGATAATAATATGCCCCCAAAAAAAGAACATGGAGTTTTAAGATCTTTACAAAATGAAGAAATTATCAGCAGAAGTGGGTGGCATAGTTATTTTATCTTACAAAGACTACAAACAAGTTTAGGAAAATAGTGTTGGAATTTTTGGATAAAGGTCTAAAACATATTTAAAAAGTATGAATATGATTATATTAACATCTTATACTCAAAGATCACAACTATGTATTTCCTTCCTAGAATTAAAAAATAGAAACCAACAAGGCACACAGTATCCAGCATCGAATCCATTTATTCAAATTTATCTAAATATCTTGATACCATTCTCCAGCCATATATACAAAATGTGAAATCTTACTTGAAAGATTCTATTAGTTTGTTAAATATTTTAGATACTTTCGCATGGAATCCCAATTATATTTTAGTTTTAAGTGGTATATCTTTACTATATACAAAAAATGAACTTTCTCTTACACAAATAGACTATTTGATAAATAGTCAAAATAGAGATAAATAGAGATCAATTGGAATACACATAAAAACACGGCATTAAAAGGTATATTTTAAACCCCCTAAATTACAGGCATAGATCACAGGTTGCACACCCCAAAGCCAGCCCTGGTGTCCACACTGCCCACATAGATCCTGACCAGTACCCAGATAACACACATTAGATTTGCCATCTTAGCCATCTTTGTCCCATACACCCTGCCTGTGCCATCTTTGTCCCATACACCCTGCCTGTGCCATCTTGGTCCCCAAGGCTCAAACCTCCTGCTAGTGCCATCTTTGCCCTTCCACAATTATACATCTATGATACACAAACACTTTTACAGTCACTCACTAATTCACACTTTAATTCAGACAACTCATCCACACATTAACTCATGCTTTCCCTCATTAGACAATTCATCCACTGACATTAACTCATGCTCTCCCTCATTCAAGACATTCATCCACATATTAACTCATGCTCTCCTCATTCAGACAACTCTTGCTCTCCCTCATCTCAGACAATTCATCCACACATTAACTCATGCTCTCCCTCATTCTGACAACTCATGCTCTCCCTCATTCAGTTGGGGTGCGGGCAGTCTTGCTGGGGTTGTGGGCAGGAGCGGGTGGTCAGGCACTGTACCTGCGGGTCCCGGTAATCCTGCGCAGTCCCGCAAGGCTGCCTTCTGGCTTCTCCCTTAGGCTAGGTTTCTGTTTGCTAAAAACGCCCATAAAAACGCCAATTCAACCACACAGCGTTTTTTTAGTGAAAAAACGCTGCAGCCAGATGTTAGCTGTTCTTCAATTGGAAATCGCACAATGCCATATCCACTTGGATAATCAGGAGAGGGCAGATACTTGCCATTTATCCTAATCCCTTTTAGCTGGGTGAAAATTCCAACGTGTAAAGGCTGGAAAAACTGCCTAAGGTCAAAAAAGCAATTTCCACAGAAAGGCTAAAACGTCAGAAAAAACTCCAGAAAAAACGCCAAAACGCAGGAGTTTTCTTGGCGTTTTTCTTCAAGAAAAAAACGCAGGACAAAAACCCAAGTGGAAACCTAGCCT
>VKOC01027552.1:0-13883 GCA_009364415.1 Spea multiplicata
CCTTAACAGATTCTCGCACCGGTACCCTGAGGTTTCTAGATACGCCCCGTACTCCCAACATGAGTGTTGTCTGATGCTTGGGGTGGGCTGCTATGATCTTTTATTGTCCTTTTTAGGGTCCGACTAGGTACTCCAAACGTTGCTTCCTCCTGCTGAGACACCAACAATTAACCCCTTCAGCACCAGGCAGAACCTGCATTATAGCGAGAAGGGGGGATGTTGCTGGACCGGAGCTGCGTTGGCACTGTGGCTAGCCAAAGCTTAGCTACACCTGGTGCTGAAGGGGTTAATTGTTGGTGCCTCAGCAGGAGGAAGCAACGTTTGGAGTACCTAGTCGGGGTACAGGTTGTTCCCGTCACAACGTCCCCCGTCTCGCTATAATGCAGGTTCTGCCTGGTGCTGAAGGGGTTAATTGTTGGTGTCTCAGCAGGAGGAAGCAATGTTTTGGAGTACCTAGTCGGGGTACAGGTTGTTCCCGTCGCAAGGCTAATTTTCATTAGCATGGAGTTGTGGAAGGGGCTATGGTTAATTAACCAACGCCTGGTCTTCCCACAGCTACAACGTCTCGTGGTTGCCGTCCTTTGTTTCCCCCTCTTATATTTCTTTGACAGGCAATGAGTGGTCAGCTAAGGTGTCCTTAAATAGCCCCCAGGTAGATAATCCTGCCTTCTGCTAATTGCTTGAATGTATATAAAAAAAGGTCATGTCATTTTAATTTGCAAGCTGTGCATGCGCAGTCCGCTGCATGTTGTAAGGGTCAACCATCATCATGTGATGCGCGCTGGTGGGTCAGGAACACCAGTCGGCTGGATGGCTCGGCAACACGGATGAGAAACTGCTATGTCTGTAGCAGTTGCAGGTAAGTTGGTTACACCATCCCCCCTCAACATGGGCGTGCTCCAAGCGCCCAGGACCAGGTTTGGAAGGCGGAAATGGAAGTCATGAATCCTGGCTGGAGCATTAATATTAGAAACAGGTTTCCAGGATCTTTCCTCTGGACCGTAACCCTTCCAATCAATCAAATATTGCAGTTGGCCCCTCCGAATTCTAGAATTGAGAATTGGACGAACCACATATTCCTCATGACTCTGCATAACCACGGGTTTGGAAGAGCGAAATGGTTCAGAAAATCTATTTAGTTGGGAAACATGAAAAGAGTGGGATATCAAGTTTGTATAAAAACGTAATTGACCTTAGACCTGACCGTATATGGACCAATGAATTTGGGACCCAGAGTCCTGGAATTTTGAAGTAGGTGCAGATTGTGGAAAGCCAGACTCAATTGCCAGGCTGGAGACACGGAGGTGGAGAGCAATGAAGATCAGCCGCCCTCTGTTACTTTTGTCTGGCAGCAGCAAGAAGCCTTTGAGTGTTCGGCCATCTCTGAAGAATGTCTTGTGCCAGCGAGTCAGCTGCAGGTTAGATGGTGTCAAGGCAGAGGGCCACATGGAAGGGTTAAAGCCAAATGCAACAAGGAACGGAGAGTCCTTCAGAGATTTGTGAAACAAATTATTATAGGAAAATTCTGCCAGATAAAATAATTGGAAGTTGAACCAAGTGAAGAATAATGCCCATCTGGCTTGTCTAGGATTAAGGAGTTTAGCATTCTCCAGGTATGTAAGGTTCTTGTGATCGGTATAAACCAAAACAGCAGTTTCAGAACCCTCCAAGAGGTGACGCAAAAGGCCATTTTGATTGCTAAAATCATATTAACCAAATCAGTTTTTCTTGGTCTCATCAGACCACAGGACATGGTTCCAGTAATCCATGTCCTTAGTCTGCTTGTCTTCAGAAAACTGTTTTGCGGGCTTTCTTGTGCATCATCTTTAGAAGAGGCTGATCCCCCAACCCTTCAATCTCTGCAGCAATGCTGGCAGCACTCATATGTCTATTTCCCAAAGACAACCTCCGGATATGACGCTGAGCACGTGCACACAACTTCTTTGGTCGAACATAGCGAGGCCTGTTATGAGTGGAACCTGTCCTGTGAAACAGCTATATGGTCTAGCCCAGGGCTCGAGAAATCCCAGGCTCCTAGGTGTTTGTGAGCCAAACCTATAATTGGGTTTAGGATCCAGGTCCTTTCCGGCAGCAGGCGTCTGCGCGATGCAGACAACCCCACTGCTGCCGGCGGCTCCACCCACCCCCCTCAATGAACGGGGCTGTCACTGCCCACGAAGGTCACTGAGTCGCGCTGGCCAGCTGACTCAATTCTATTTCGGATCAGTGAGGAGGGAGGAGTCGCCAGCAGCAGCAGCGGGGTTGTCTGCATCACACAGATGTTTGACAGCGGGAATCCAACAGAGTGCACATCGGGGTCAGGTAAGTTGAAGTAACTGGGGGCATGCTTTTCAGTGGGAGGCTGAGACAAAGAAGGCTATGGGAGACTGAGGGCAAAGGCAAACTCTGTCCCCAATTTTTCTATAGACATCTTTGTCACTAAATAGCTTCCCATAGTCTCATGTTTAGTGACATTTTTTTTTCACATCATCAGAGAGTTCTTTGCCATAAGGAGCCATGTTGAACTTCCAGTGACCAGTATAAGAAAGTGTGAGAGTGATAACACCAAATTTAACACACCTGCTGCCCATTCACACCTGAGACCTTGTAACACTAACGAGTCACATGATACTGGGGAGGGGAAATGGCTAATTGGGCCCAATTTGGACATTTCCACTTAGAGGTGTACTCACTTTTGCTGCCAAGGTTTAGACATTAATGGCTATGTGTTGAGTCATTTTGAGGGAACAGCTAATTTACACTGTTATACAGGCTGCACACTCATTACTTCACATTGTAGCAGAGTGTTATTTTCTTCAGTGTTGTCACATGAAAAGATATAATAAAATATTTACAAAAATGTGAGGGGTGTACTCACTTTTGTGAGATACTGTAATGACATTACATTGGCAGCACCCATGGTTAATACACCATTCCACAAGTGTGTCCTGTCTCATCCCCCACAGAAGGGACACACCTTGGATGATGCTGCACATAATTTGTCATGTGCATATCCTCATGTGACATTGTTCCTTTTATATTTCATTTTACAAAATGTGCATACTGGCGCATCTTTGTGCCAATTCTGATGCTAGCCTTTGTATCCTTACCTGTTCTATTCTTATTTTTTGGGATCTCATTTTGTGTACCAGACCCGAGCTTAGATTTGATGCATGATTGCTGGTAAATAATCAGGTAAGTTAAAATAATTTGACTGGATTGTTGATGTTGAGAAGCTATGTATCCATGGAACCTATCTGGGTCCATGGTTCTTACAGACCTGGTGAGATAAACCTCCATGATGATAGGCTACTTCAGGGTGGTCAGTCTTTAATTTAGCCCTGTGTTGTTCACGTCAGGGAGGTAAAAGCTATTAGTTTTTTCAGCTGCCAGAAAGTCTAAATATAGAGAGAAGAGGCGCTAAAGTACATTTTCTGAAGGCCAGGTGGACACAGAGGAACTAGTGATTGCTTAATGTACATCCTTTGTTAAATGTACTTTATTTGTTTATTTTATTATGGGCATTACTCTTATGATTAACATCTACTAACAAAGAGATTTACAATAATGTATTGCAGGCAGTGTTTATAAAGAAAAATGTAATGATCATTACTTCTGACTTTTACAACATGCATGGGATATACATAAAACTCTCCTGAATCTCAGACAAGATCAAGCACTATTTATGACCTGAGTATTACATCAGAAAAAAAGGCAGACTATATTGGCTGAATTGTTCTTATGTGCCATAAAATTCTATGTTTCTATAGTGCAGAAAGAAAGAACCTCTTTATAATAGGTTTTCCATTTCATAGTCATGGAAAACCTATTTGCTACATATTTTTTCACACTCCTATCTCTGACATCAGCAAGTAAACATCAACCTATAGATTTTAATTCATGGGTCACCTACATACGAATGTGTCTACTCTCAATTTTAGTAGGTGTACTTTTCATTTTGATCTTTCTAACAGAAGGGGGAATCAAGCAATGATTTAATTCACACTAGATGGTATGGAAACATATCACAATATTTCTCATATTAATTGATTTACAAACATTGACAGTAGTGATGTATGGACAAGCTGGTAACATTACATTATTATTTGAACACAAACTTCTCCCTTATGCTGGTGACCTTTTGTTTAACGTGACCAACCCAAAGCTATTTCCTCCAATGATAGCCGAAGGAATTTGAGTTATTTGATGCTTTATCCAACTTAAGGATAGCTTCAAAGCCTGAAATCCTTACATTTACTGTCAGGTAACCTTGAAAAAATGACAAACAATTTCACCTTTAAGTGGTTGATTCACTACTTGAAATACCTTGGCATGTTCCTCTCCAGCAACCTTAACCACATTTTACAAAATCACTTCATACCATTAAAGTACTCCATTTTCAAAGATCTGAAGAGGTGATTGCTATCACCTGGTTTGGTTGGGTCAGGGTGTCCCAGATGAGTGCACTGCAGAGAATCCTTTACCAGCTTCCAGCAAAGTTGTTTTTAATAAAGTACTGCACACAGTAATGTAGCTTTAACACCATGCGTGTCGGGCAACTGGACAAATTGTCAACAATTTTCACCTTTCATTTAACTGGAATGGGAAATATCAGTTTACAAATTGAAAACTATATATTAGTGTGTTTTTCATTGTTTGCTTACTTCAGTTGAAGTTGTATTATAACACAATAAAAAGTTGAAAGTAAAAAAAAATCCAAAAAATTTACATATTTTAACGAGTTTTACCATTTCGTCTATTTGTCCGAATAACAAACCAATGAATGCAACATTGGACAAAAGAAACAAAAAACGAATGTGCGCAATACGAAAATATTTGTTAATTTACTTCCTCGACTAGTGAAGAGTGCCTATATAAGACCAAAGCAGGTGACCCTCAGCCTGCCACTGTGTCTAAGACTGTCTAACGTTTTGATTTTTAAAGAATTGATTTTATTTAATTAATAACACCTATTAAAAATGAAGATAATTTAACCAGCTAATTTTGACCCTATTTCTTCCATCCACTGGTCTCAAATACCCTATTCAATTTCTTCTACACGTTCATTTCTTGTTTCCATGGCAACCGAGTGGACAAATGGGATTTCCAAAAAATGTTGGACAAAGTTTTTCCAAACCGAAAATGGAGACGGCAGTATTCCGTAGAATACGAACACATTTTTTCCCTGGAAAACTAACACAAATTTTCCACCAGCGCCCAAGTCTGCTCGCCACTTCTACAAGACATTCCATTTGTACAACGCCATAGTTTCTTAGCCTTTTGTGCTTATAGGAAGGAACTGCCATATGGTATTTCCACGCTTCATAAACTGACCGATTGTCCCAAGGCAGAAACAAAGCTGTCTTATGTCAAAAAGTACTAAGATACAGCACTCAATACTTTATTTACCTCACTAATACTCTTTGGTTCCAGATCACTATACAACTCTTGACTAACTGGTATAGGGCACCATCCACAACCTGATCTCATAGGTTGAGTGCCACCTACTATAAATGGCTCACTATATTTATTGAGATTGTTCACTCATATGACATATGGCAGAATGTCCATAACATTGTAAAATCTGACAGACTAGGTTCCCACATTTATCAGAGTTATATCTCATAATAAAAACATTGTATCCACTTCTGGAAACGGGCAGGGACATTGCTGTAGAGCAGCTCAAGCGGGACCCTCGCCTTGCAGTTACAAGGTTGGGAAACATAAATGAGTGCTGACATGCAGTATTGACGATTGTCAGCTTTAGCTCTAGGAAGTGCATTCAACCGTTAACACAATACATCCTGCCCTCCATGGTACTTTGAACTAAATATGTGGAGAACATCTAAAGAAAATGACTCGTGTTCAGGCCTACCTGCATTGAATAAGACTCATGTGAACATAGTTAATTTATAACTTTCTGGATAATTGCTTTATTGATTATGTCAGTATAGGGAGGGGGTTGAAATACAATTTCGATTTCCTTCAATATTCATAAAAGCATACTTTTGGCCAAGTAACAAGGTGAGTGACAACCAGCAACTGGCAGTTTAAAAATAAGTTATGTGTATCTTTAATAGTGAAAAGTAAAAATTTCATGGTGGCACAAGTATTTATACAGGGCCTTGCACTGAACATTTTTTGCCAAGTATTGCCATTCTTCACAAATTACATTTAATATAATAAATATTTAATAATATAAATATTTAATAAACTCAATGAACATTTGTGCCAAGTATTGCCATCCTTCACAAATTATATTTCATATAATAAATATGGAAGTATATAAATATTTAATAAACTCTTTGCATATAGTATAATAGTCTTGTCGTCATGGGAATTTGTAGCCACACTGGGTGGGGTTTAAGGTGACGGTGCAATTATAGTGTAGTGGGATTGGACATTCATTATAAACCCAGGCTAGGGTGATCAGTAATTTCAGTGGTGTAAGTATATGCATTTGGAGATTTAGAGAGGCACTGATGGATGAAGAGGGAGATGGGTATTGGACTATAAGTGAACACAGTGATACAGAATAGAGGTGGTAAAAGGGTTTGGGACTGAGGGGCTACCAGATAGTTTTGTAATGGCATGAGGAATTGGTGCAAGAATTACTTTTTAATGGATGGATAGATGGTATATTACCAAAGAAACTGTTAAACTATATGCTTAAAATATTGTTTAGCTAAGTATGCTACCCCATCAAATTTAGCTGTATTTTTATTACTGTATGTTGAACATGGTTTTATAAGAGTTTATTTATATTTTTCCTCTGGCTAAACCTGACACCATGAAACATGCACATGAAGATGATGTCATCACATACTGCCAATAATAAAGAGAGGGATTTATGGGCTTCTTAGAGCACATGATTGTGGGGTGTTGTATAGCGTGAATGGTTTAACACATGAATATGACATGATAGTAACAAAGATAAAAGCTGGGTAAGGGGGAATCTGTGAATAAATTTCTATGAGTATTAGCAATTCTAAATATGTTAATGTTCTGGGGTGACATGTTAATAGATTTGAACAGCTGATTTTGTGGTTTATTTCTTTGTATCCTGTTTACAGATGAGTAAGAGGTGTAAGCAAAGAAGGCATAATTAGAATTGCAGACGTTCTTATCATGTGCAAATAGTCACATGTCTCCACAGTGAGTCATGCATGGCCTTGGGTTGGAAAATATTAGTGAAAACATATAATGCATTCATGCGACTTACACTTATTGACAAAATAATATAGACAGGCAAAGCCAATGCTATTGCATCAGCAACTCATGCTTATGTTTTAGGGAATGCTTGAACATTACATTTGTAGTACCTACTAAAAAAAAACTTTGGTAGTTTATAAGGGGGTTAAAGTAGTTACACACAAACTGGACATAAATATTTTAATGATTGGACATACAATTTTACATGGCACAATATAAGTTAATATTCCAGAAACACATGAGCCCAATGATGCAGAAAGATACCATGTTTGACCATGACACAAGTTTTATACTTGTTATGGTGGAATAATGCTGTTATATGTGGCTGAGGAACATGTAGAGGTCATCTTTTTAATGCTCAGATACACTGTAACACAGGCAAGATCAATCTAAGTTGTATAGAGATACATGAGCTGAAGTACTTCTAGCCTTGGTTAAGCCTTCTTGCTTTACATTTCCTACAGTGATTTGTGAATATATACAATGAATCAGATAAACACATATTATACATCACCTCTAAATATAGCATCACTCATCCATCGGTTAGGTTTATCAAGAAAACATTTACCAAAGTGCTAATTATTGTAAAAAGGTAAAACAAACCCCAACACAATGAATCATCCAGGATGAACTTGCAAGACATTAGTTGTTAACCTGCCCAACCCTCGTGCAATGTCTTGCTAAACCCAACCCTAAGTGAACTGCAGAGAGGAAGTTAGTGTAATGGTTTACACACAGCTATGTTACAATGCCATTAGTGTATCTATTTTGCATCATTGCATACATTTTGTGTTCTTCCTTGCTAAAATTGGAATACAAAAGATTAAACACAATCTGGTCTAACCTCTAGCCTCATAAAATATGTTGGATTTACTAGCTCCAGATGCTTTGCCTTTGCCACTAAACAAATTACCTTTTTTGTAGACCAATAAAGCTGAATAATGTCTGAGAGCACTTTCTGCACGTTAGTAAAATACCTCATGTTAAGAATATTTTGGCTAATAGTTTCATTTTAAATTATCATATCATGGAGGAGATTGGAAGAGTATAATGATGCTTCTTCCTATATTCTTCATTTGCTATTTGTGCTCGTAATTTAGGTGATATATCAATATGAGTCATACTTTTAAGTTAATATTTATGGTGGTTCATTACAAGGCCAGAATAGTCTAGTTAGATGGACAACTGGACACTACCCAGGTTTTTATCCTAAAGCATTTTATTGTCTCCCCACCCTTTCTCTGTATTGTTCCTCTTTCTCTCTCTCCCCCTTCACTTTACTTCACCCTTTTCCCCATTTCTCCCTTGTCTGCTTATCTCCCCACTTCCTTCCATTTATATTTCCTTTTTTATTATTGCACCTGTTTCTCCCTACCCCTCTTCTTCCCTTTTTATTTATCCCCCTTTTCTTCTATCCTCATTTCTCATTATCTCTCCTGTTTTTCTATATCTCATCTCTCCTATTTGGCTTCATCTCTCCTCTTTCTTTTCTCTTTCCCTCTCCTTTCTCCCAATCTCTCTCCATCATTTTCCTTCATCTCTCATTTTTCTCTATATCTCTTCCCATTCTCCCCGTATCTTATCCATTATTGGTCCCTTTTTTTAATATGTTCTCCATCCCCTTTTCTTTCTCACTAGCTCCCTGTGACAGAGACCCATCCATGGATGAGTAGCTCTGCAGTGAAGGTCTTCAGTGCAGTGAATTCCCTAGGCAACCCTGTCATTATCACTCTTATCTTATCTTAGGTATTTATACTCATCAAACCAAGTGAAACAGGATATCTTCCACTAAATGCCACCGCCCCTGTGTAAATATTCGAGGGTCTCCAGTCTGCCTGGAGTCTTCCCCCCAGCACCCTGCTGTAAAATGTCTGGATGTAAAGAAAACAGGCAACCGCAAACCTTGTATATCCCTGGACGCATGTCACAATTGCCTCCCACTTCCCAAATATCATATCAAATGGAGGCTTTATGAGGGAGTGACAGCCACAAGTTTCAGCGGACCGCAGCGGATTTGTGGCCCTCCCAAGAGTTCCAGGGTAATCCTGCTGTCTTCCGGTCAGTAATAACGTATTGGCTCGATTATAGGCCGCACCCTTAAAGTTTAGTGCTATTTTATGAAAAAAATATTTTTAAAGAAAAAATATACAGTGGAATGGTAAACAATGTTTTATCTAATGAACAGGAATACATGCATAGTTTATATACAAACAGAAATTTGGAAAACAAATAGCCATTTTAAGGTTCCCCTTAATTCATAATGCACCTTACTTATAGATATGATCCTCAGCCCCCCTGATATGCCACTCTGCCCCCTAGATATGCACCCCAGATATGCTTTATATCCCCTGATATGCCTTATACCCCTGATATGCCACTCTGCCCCTAGATATGACACTCTGCCCCCCGACTTAGCAATGCATCCCCAGGCTCCCTGGTGTCTAGCGGGGGCATCAAGTGGACGTCTGCGGTGCCGGCAATTCCAGCTGCAGCTGCCGGCCAGAGAGGAGGATCCTAACCCTGCTGCTTGCTCGCAGCAGGGGTAAATGAAAAAGAAACACCTGCAAGAAACTGCACGAATTGCGCTAAACCCCGATTATAGGCCGCACCCCGATTATAGGCCGCACTTAAAGTGGGGGAAAAACACGCGGCCCATATTCGGGCCAATGCAGTAAGTTTCAGCGTCTTGCAATTCTCGGCGACGCCAGCCGGTGAAGCGGGAGTTGCAGGGAACAGGAAATAAGTAACAGGACAGGTTGGTGAAAATAAACCTGTGGGAAGAATTATCAAACATAAAGGGTAAAAATACATGTATAAAACATCAACACTTTCCAGGAAAAGAGAGAGCACGGTCTGGCTGACAGATTATCAGGCAGAGCGAGGAGTGCAGATGGTATCATAACACTCCCCCTTCTCACTACCTCTCCCCTTTCTCTCTCCTCCTCATTATCTCTCCTCTATATCTTTCTCAATATGTCTCCCTATTTTCTATCTATTCTATATTATCTCTCCCCATCAGTTACCTTCCTTTTTTTCTGAAGTCGTTCTTACAGGCCTCCATCATGGTGCCTCTGGCCTCATTGCAGAGCACCAGTATATGACCTCATATACATATCATATATTATAGTGCACTCTGCAGTGAGGTCGGGTGCACCATAATCACTTGCTGACATCACCTTTCATTGCTCCCTCACAATGCGCCCAGACAGTAATGCTGAATAGGTCCTCTTCCTCTAGCAGAGGGCGGACCAGCCCGCTGCAAAGGAGGCACACCCAAGCTATCTGTGCACTAGGCTAGTGCCCACATTGCCTATAGGTAGCGCTGACCCTGTGTACAGCTGGAGGAAATCGTGCTCACCCAACTCATACTTCATCCCTTACCTCTGCCCTCCGCCTTGCGTTATTTACTTCTGTCCCATTAACCTATCCCTCTTTTATAACCTTAAGTGACTTTTAACACCCTACTCTATCTCCAACATCTCCCCCCATCTCTACCAAGTTTTCCCAATACCTCGCTAGCGCTTTTTAAAAATAAAACAGACTCAGGGAACAAATTTTCCCCATGAGGACAGGCTTCAGTCCTATCACTGCCAACAACGTTTCTGATGTCCTTTTGATCTCCTCTCACCCCATTACTACTTGACCCTATTGCCTCGCATTTCCTACATTCACTTTTTGGTTACTCCTACACTAACCAAAAGGTTGCTTCTCCTTGCTTATCATCTTGGACCTCTCTACAGCCTTTGTCGATGTTTACTCCTTTATCCTTTAGTTCTCCATTATGATGGGATTCATGGCACAAATCTTACTGTACTATGGTGTCTCTTTCTCTGGCACTTGTTTGTCTCTTTCTTACATCTCTGTTTATGTGGCCTAGGGCTCAATTCTGGGGTCTGTACATTCCAGGGTAGTGTTGGCACCTTCTGGCCCCTGTCCCTTCCCTTATAACTAATACATACATACACTTACCTTGCGTGGATCATTACTACCCCAGGAACACATAATGTCTCTTTGCATCACCCACAGAACCCTCACCTTGGCAAGCATCCATATCAACCTAGACTGGCCTTGTTTGATGAACTTCAACTAGCCCAGGAGCAATTACCTCTCTGCTCTCCAGGCCAGCCACCCCTGCTACTTTCCCCTCTAATCTCTTCTTGTGGATTCCAGTACGACTATACAGATGGCTTAACAACACTCTCCAACTAGCATCCAGAGACTAATGGGTTGGCGCTTATGAATTGCACTAAAGTTACATTGTACATTAGCAGATCCCAGATCCACAGGCTGAAACCAATTAAGGGTGGAATCTAATTGAGACCCCCCAAAGGCAGGACCCATTGAGGTGTCCAAGGAGAGTTGTGGCCTAAAGGCTTAACCTACTCCCCATCAGTCTTCATGGACCTAGTTCCACTGTGGTGTTTTTCAAAACAACCTGTGACTAAAAATAATTCAATTCGCACGTGCACAAAATAAACTAAAATACAATACCAGGGGAAGCAGGGGTATATGAACAGTCCTGCTGCTCTATTTTCAGATAGTGTCTAGTTTTAATTGTCTGTACCAGTAGCATTCAAGACTTCTAACATATTCAGGGCCAAATTGGCGATGCACTTTAAGAGCAGCGGCCTCTTGATGATGTAAGAGTAGCTACAGGATGAGCATATGCAGGTGTTGGCAGCAGGCTGTTTTGCTCAATGTGCTGCTGCAGTGTGTGACAATACTTGTGTATTATCCCACTGTGTGAAACAATATTTTGTAACAAGGGTACATCCTTCAATGACACCATAAAACATATTTGAAATTTTAAAAAAACCCATCATTTTTATTTGCGTTTGCATTGGAACTCCATGTACCCGAGCCTCTTAAAATACCTTATGCTGTTTGCACAATATGTGGAAATAAGTCAGGTACTAAAGATTCCCAGTAGATGGCGCTAGTGATCACTTGTACACTACCCGAACGGAAGGGTTTAGAATCCCTGGAAGAAGGAAACTAATCTGCTGTGAACGGTAAGCAGCTTTAAGAAGATTTGTGTCTGATTTAAATCAACCTGCATCACGTTCGAAGCCGATTTTAGAATGCGTTATCTTAAAGTCAGATGTGTAAGAGGGCAGGACAAGCGTATGAAGCAGCCACAGTTTTCCTTACAATCAGACGCGTAGTGATGACATAAGAGTATCTGGGAGGACTAATCACTTGCAGCTTACAGTCCACAACACAGCTACTTGTAAAGATGGCAGTGATGATTATGACGTTTACTGATTTATTAGATTAGTCTTCCATGCTATGTTTGCTTGAGCTAGAAGTGAGATGCTAAGAATTGTTTCTGGCTCTGTCCAGCTCCTTAATTGCAATGTTGTAATATGTTATGATAGATCCCAGGGTAGTAATAAGCACAGGTATCAGAATAACACATGTAGATTTCAGTGTTACTTAAAGGGTCCTAAAAGGGAATGTGAGCCAGCACACCATACTATCAGACTAAATAGAGGTCCAAGCATCTCCTGCATGCACAGATACCATGTCCTCTTCTGCATTAATTCAGAATATATCCGCGGTATGTAGTTCCCATGTGTTTTGTTATTCAAAGTATGGTATTTGTTATTATGTGGTATGAATTATTGTTTATTTACGGCTTGATTATAACTGGATACGCACACTTCCATCAGTCCGCTAACTAGTATAAGGATATAGCAGATTTGTGACTTGGAGTCTAGGGCATAGTGAGAGGTCTATCGCTGGTGTTGCATTCGCTTCCAGAAGTGCAAGTAAGAACAAGAAGTTGGGTGGCTCAAGTGTTCCCCTTACCTGCAGTAACTGGGGCAGCTGCCAATTCTTCACCATGGGAAAAATGCTAGTGTACCTGATGTTGCATCATTGGGTGAACGTTCAGTCAAGGAGCACTGACATCTCAAATTATCCTTTTTTCATAATGGATTGCAAGCTTTTTAGACTATCTAGGTCTCTTCTTCAGGCACATAATATCATATCAAAAGCTTGCAATCCATTGTATGTCAGTTAGCCCATAAAAGGTATCATCTTTACCAAATTTGCTTTCTCTCTTTCTATGGCAAACACAGTAGAACTCTTTATCTTGTTTTTCAGTACTTCCTTTTTTGCAGTTTCTTAATGTTCATAAAAACAAGAATATAGAAATATATATTTCACCCAACATTTTTTGATGGGCAATTAAACAACACATCCACAAATTATATTTACCGTATTTGCTCGATTATAAGACGACCCTGATTATAAGACGACCCCCCAAAATCTGAATATTAACTTAGGAAAAAAAGAAAAAGCCTGAATATAAGACGACCCCAAAGGAAAAAAGTTTTACCAGTAAATGTTAATTCATGTAAACTATTTTTTTTAATAAAAGCTATGATTGAGAAAAATATTTTTTTTGTTTTTATTTCCTTGTATTTTCCAACCTGTCCCCCAGTTACGCACATCTGCCCCAGGCTTGCCACTCCAATATGGCACTGTGGCCCATGATATGCCTTTTAACCCTCTATTTGCCACTGTGCCCCATGGTATGCCTTTTGACCCCCTATGTGCCACTCTGCCTCCAGAAATGCCTTATACCCTATATACCATTCTGGCATTTAGGGGGTTAAAAGGCATATTATGGAGCAGAGTGGCATATAGGGAGGTGTAAGGCATTC
>VKOC01027553.1:0-17453 GCA_009364415.1 Spea multiplicata
TACGCCGTGTGTCAGCGTATATACATAGATGTACGCCGTGTGTCAGCATATATACATAGAGGTACAATGTTCTGTTACGCGTATGCAGAGGCCAAGGTGTACACAGCCTCCGGAAGAAAGGGGTGTGGGGGGGGGGCATCAGGCTGGCCCATTCTTTTTTCTATGGGCTGTGAGAATTTATCCCTGCACTGCGCAAACTGCACATCTCTGCACTAACCGATCTATCCACAGCCTGGCAGAAGCCACCGGAAGAGCCTCGGTATGGTCTTTCTACACCCTTCTGGGCTCTCCCACTGCGCCACCTGCTGGCTGATCACAGTTATTGCAATCTGTATTGCACATTGTGATCGGAACAAGCAGATGAGGAGAGGGAGAAAAATAGTCCCCCCCCCTTCCAAAATTAAAGGGGAAAAATTATATAAAGATAAAATTGAAGGTAAGCCCAGTGATGTCACCATGACATCACAGGCCATCAAAAGATTGTAGATCTTCAAATGCATCTCAAACCATATTGCAGAGAAAATAATAAAATATTTTTTCTTAAAAAAAGTGCCCCCTTAGCCCTTCCACTGTAATTAAAAAAAATATATATATATAAAAAAATGGCTCTCTGCACTCTCTACTACAACTCCCAGCATGCCGCGGGTGCCCCTCTGTAACCATAGCAACAGATTCCTGGCCTTAGGAGACAAAATTTCTCCACCGGAAGAGCCGTTTTGGGTTTGTTTCTAAACAGGTCTGTCGCTCTTTACCTCCATCAATAGGGCGGCTGCTTTATAAACGAAGAGTGCTCGGAGTTTACGGGTTTCAGCTTTGGCGTTGTCGCGATCTCTAGTGGATAGAACTCTGCGCGGAAACCGCCCAACAATGAGAATGAGGTTTGAAACGCAGCGACTTCCGGTTTGATTGTGCGCAGCGGTAATCGGGAGACGGAAGCTGCAGGTTGGTGCTTTTTCGCGGTGTCGGTGTTCCGGGTGTTATATGATTCGGCTGGTTACTGGGATCGGTACCGGAAGTACCGATATACCGTTATAATAAAAAGGATTTTAGATTTGTATTTCTCCTTCCCCTCCATTCTCTCACAAACCCCTCCAGTGAAATTCTAACCCCTACACTCCCTCTTCATCTCCTTCCCCTTCATCCATCCTCCTCCCTCTCTTTCCCCCCCTCCCCTATTCACCCCCTCCCTTCCCCTAGTTCACCCCCCTCCTATTCTCTCCTCATCATTCTCCTCATCTCTTCCCTCCTCCTTCTCATCATCCTCATCTCTCCTCCCTTCCCCTATTCACCCGCCTCCTATTCTCACCCCACCTCCTTCTCCTCTCCCCTATTCACCCCACCTCAAATTCTCACCTCTTCACCCCTCCTCTACCCCTCCTCATCTCTCCTCTACCCCTTCCTCATCTTCTCCTCTTCTCTCCCCCTTTACCTCTCCTCCTCTCTCCCCTCCGCCACCTTCCTCTCTCCCCTCCCGCCACCTTCTCTCTCCCTCCCTCCCCGCCACCTCCTCTCTCCCCCCTCCGCACCTTCCTCTCTCCCTCCCCTCCCGCCACCTTTCTCTCTCCCTCCCCTTCCGCCACCTTCTCTCTCCCTCCCTCCGCCACCTTTCTCTCTCCTTCCCCTTCTGCCACATTCCTCTCTCCCCCTTCCGCCACATTCCTCTCTTCCCTTCCCCTTCCGCCACCATTTCCTCCTTCTCCCTCCCCTTCCGTCCACCCCCTCCCTCCCTTCCGCCACCCCTCTCCCTCCCCTTTCTGCCACCCCCTCCCTCCCTCCTTCCTTCTCTCTCTCTCCCTCCCTCTCCTCCCATCACTTTCCTCCTCTCCCATCACCTTCCTCCCTGTGCCAGCTGCGTGTGTCTCATTGCAGGGGGACCCCAGACCCACATGTAATACGGGTGTCTCCCCATTTTAGGGCGACTGAGCCGACGATGCAGAGCAGTGAATTTCCCAGTAAATGCACAGAGCAGAGACCATTAATGGAGCATCTGATGGACTCTGTGAGGAGGAACAAGGGCAGGAACCAGGTGTCTGAAAGGATCCTGAATCTCACCCTGGAGATCATCTGCCTGCTGACCGGAGAGGTGAGGGGGCCGGGAACTCCGCAGGAAGGTCACCGATACCTGACTGTTCCTGATAATATATCAGAGCGTTCAGGATGTGCACACTGGGTACAGTAATCTCCTATATGTTCCGCACTATGTTCCGTACTGTATCTGCCCAGTATTGTTATGACATCATACCTCACTGCGCAAGATGTCTTCTCACTTCACTGCGAAAGAAAATAATTTACACAGGAGGATGTTTCCTGGTTTTAATTAATCTCCCAATAAATAGGATTATATTATTATGAAGAACCCCGGGGAGGATCGTTCGGCAGAAAAAGCTTTCAGGATCCAGAGTCCATTCCTGGCGCCTCCAGCATCCTCGCTGATAGATAAGAGGAACGATGACAACGAAACCCCGGAACCGGCCGATAATAACGATCCCCAGGAGACGGGGGAGGTGAGCTCCGCGGGGAACGGGACGTTATACAGTAACACCGAGGCGGGTGTCTGGATGGTGACGGCTCATTGTGTGTCTCAGGTTCCTGTAAGGTGCGATGACGTCGCTGTCTTCTTTTCCTCGGAGGAGTGGGAGTATTTAGAAGGACACAAGGAGCATTATGAGGACGTCATGATGGAGACCCACCAGCCCCGCTGCTCACTGGGTAAGAGGTTTATAACTGGCGTCCAATGGGTAGGACGGGGATTTATTGCGGTCATGTTTGTAGCTCAGGTGACCGCCAATCAGCGCAGGTTAATATACAGACGGAGGCTGCGCTGCACCCGCACTCACACTAACATTTAGGATGATTTTTGTAAAATGAAAAGAAAGAGAGAGTCTTTGAGGGTCGGACATCTTTAGATGGCCTTCTGGGTATATTTAAGAGAAGTTCTGTTACAGGCAGATCATCGCGATAACATTTGTCAGAAAACAAAAAAGGAAACCACTGAGGTTCTCCACAGATGCAGCTCACATCTTGAAGGTGAGGACGGTAGCTTTAAGAGAAGAAGCGCAAACTGAGGGGAAAACTGGACGGTTCTGGAGACCCCATCCCATTATCGTTATCGAGAGCAGGGCGGCTAAAATGAGGAATGGTTTAGCTGGATGAAACACTGAGAGATCTCAATATGTCCGGCTTGGAGCCGGGATACAGTGAGGGGATTAAACATGCGCGGGATAGACATACGGCTCCTAAATCTACGACGAGACCAACGACTGATTAAGGTTTGAGTCTCTACAGCAGGAGAAGCGGGGGGAGTAGATGGGGCCGAATGTAACTTATTGATGGTCCTTATTGAACTTTGGTTACACTCTCAGTGGCCTTTGGAATGTAAGATGTCCCATTAGGTTTCTTCTCCAAGAAGGTTGAGTTGGACGGTTATACCGTGGAGTCTAGCGTGTAATAACTTATAGAAAATGATCTAACGTCAGCGCGTTTGGTTCCAACAGATGATGCCGCGGGGAGAAACACATCTCAAGGATTTGGCGCCGCCGTTTCTCCACCACATGATGTAACCGAAACTGAAAGCGGCTTTCAAACCAATCGAAGAACAAGACTCCAAACAAGAAATCAACAACGCTCTGCGCAGGGGAGATCTGAGCAAAACGCGACGGAGGCCTCGGTCTCCTGTAAAGACGGAGACATCATGGACATCGTGGTTTACACGGCCATAGACCATACAGGGGCAGAATATTCATCGCAGTATGTATCTGCGCGTAGCAAGGAACCGTCCGTCTCATCAGACACAAGTCAGGGGAAACGGACGTATAGATGCTCTGAGTGTCCAAAATCCTTTTCTGACCATTCAGAACTTACTAAACATCAGACGGTCCACGACGATGACCGGCTGACCTGCCCAGACTGCGGCAAACGCTTCTCCAGTAAATCACATCTGGACAGACACTACATGATCCACGCCAGAGAGAGACCATTCGGGTGCGTAGACTGCGGGAAGAGCTTCACCGATAAATACATCCTCGCTCAGCATCAGAGGGTCCACGCGGGGGAGAAGAACTCCATGAAGAATTCAACGCTCGAGAGAAACCAAGCGGTTCACTCGGAGAAGAAACCGTTCAGCTGCTCGGACTGCGCAAAGTGCTTTGCCGACAAATGGGAATTGATTTCGCATCGCAGGATTCACACGGGAGAGAAGCTGTTCACGTGCTCGGCGTGTGAGAAATGTTTCCACCAAAGGTCACATCTCGTTGAACATCGGAAGGTGCACAACGGAGGGAGATCGTACTCGTGTTCCGAGTGCGGGAAACTCTTCGCCTACAGCTCGCACCTCGTCACGCATATAAGGAGTCACACGGGCGAGAAGCCCTATTCGTGTTCCTACTGCGGGAAGTTGTTCTCGCACAACTCAAACCTCGTCAGGCATCGGGTGATTCACACCAGAGGGAAGCCGTTCCCGTGCTCGCAGTGCGGGAAGTGCTTTATCGAAAAGTCCTCTCTTCTCAAACACCAGAAGATCCACAAAGCTTAATTAGCTGTCTCGCTGCGAGAGAAGGAAGATGTCTCAGTAGTCACAAGATGTCTCGTTCTAGGAATCGACTCCATCAAACATCACCGGCCATCGTGTGCACTTTAGTGCACGTGGTAGCTGTTCACTAGTGATCCCCTTTTTACCACCCCTCCCCCAGCTCCAACTCCAAATGCCCAGGATGAGTTTGGCCAATCGCAGCTCATCAATGCACATGGAGTGGACACTCACTGCCAGCAAGCTTCTGTAAATAAATTGGTGCATGACCTTGAGTCTGGAGTCACTTCATGTCTCAGCATGCCCTCTTAAAGGGGGGCGTCTTTAACCCCTTCTTTAAAAGATGATTTATGCATCGTTGTCAGAAAAGATAGGGCTTTTTGTTTGAAAAAATAATTCTGTAGTTGCCTCTTATGAACTATGACCCGATTTACATTCAGCAACATCCCCTGATTAGACCCCCACACATTTTTTATGTTCTATAGGGCCACATCCATCCCTTGCATATTATTCTAAAGCAATGTGAGGGGTCCCACGTACATCGTGTGAATGCCGGTGCTGTCGCAATGACATCAATAAATTCACTGCATTGTGGTTTTATTTATATTTTATCAAAAAAACTTTTTCTTTTAACCTTTTCCCTTTGTGAGAAGAAGGAGAAACGTTTCCCTCCACGCTCTCCCCCTGCACTGATCACACTGTGATCAGCAAGCATGGCTCCATGGAACGTGCATCGCTCATCGCAATGCGTGCGATCATCCAGCAGGGGGAGTAATCAGAGATCTCATCTGGGTCTAGGCGGACCCGGTTGAGTCTTTTCTCAACCCCAGTGAGTTTTCTGAGGGTGTCAGCAGTGACGCCTACCGGAATGGGACGCCCGCTGCGATCGAGCGTTCTCTACGCACCGACGCACGAGACCTCTGGCCTCCAACTCAAGGCTGATTATAGGTACTGCGATCAACCGTGCAGGTCAATGGAGCCCAGCTTACTAATCACTGCCATTAGTAAAATATCTAAAAAATAAAAATATAGTAACATTTAAACATAATGCTCCAGTGATGTCAGCATGATATCATAACAGGAACCATCCAGTTCCAAGAAAATGTATTCAAAAATGGTAAAATAAGTAAACTGCTTAATTTTATTAGCAATTTTTAACATTAGCGCTAGATCTTCCCGAAAACCCTGCCATAGAAAGTGTAAAAATACCAGCATTTGAAATACCCTGGGGGGTCTAGTTTTCAGAAATATATGGTTTGAGGGGGTAAATCGAATTGGCCGGGTTTAGAGGTGACCCAAATAGGACATGGGACAAAACGACCAGATTTGAAAAAAATGCCCTATTACCTATTACATTGGGTATTTCAAAACTCAGGGCAAATAGAAGAATCTGTTTCACAGGGGTTTTCATTACATTTTGTAGATGAGGGAAATATTTTTCAAATCAAATCAGAAAAAGTATTTTAATTTTTCATCAGATTTTATCTATTTTTTTAGATGATTTCATAAAAAAAAATTAGTGAGGGAGAAGAAAATTACAGCTAAACATGAGCAGCGCATACAAAGGGTACAAAAAAACTTGAAGAAGTTAGTTTAATGTTTTCTGTGTGTTTTGGGGTCAGAATGCAAAATCTTTAAGATTTTGCGTAAATTAAATGAATAATAATATAAATCGTGAAGAAGCTCAGCTCATAAACTAATGATGCTCCCAGGACTGTCACTCATCTAATAACTGCCTGAGCGGTGCTTGCTGGGAGGTGGAATGGCTCTCTGTACTCTCTACTACAACTCCCAGCATGCCGCGGGCGCCCCTCTGTAACCATAGCAACATATTCCTGGCCTTTAAGGACACAGAAGCTCTAAGCACCGAAGATACAATGTTTCTGAAATTGCGTCGCCACCGGAAGAGCCGTTTTGATTGTTTCTAACCAGGTCTATTCCTCTATGCCTTCAACAAAATGGCGGCGCTTTATAAACGAAGAATGTTCTAGTGTTGTCGCAATCTCTAGTGGATAGAACTCTGCACGGAAACCGCCCAAATTGAGGCTCTTTACGTCAGAGACTTCCGGTTTGGTTGGGCTCAGTGATAATCGGGAGGCGGAAGCTTCAGGTCGGTGCTTGATTCGCGGTGTCGGTGTTCCGGGGTGTTATGTGATTCGGGTGGTTACTGGGATCGGTACCGGATGTACCGGCCATCGTAATAAAAGGATTTGAATTTTATGTGTCCTCCCCAAATCTCACAAAACCCTCCAATTTTAGTCAAACACTGACCCCTCCAGCACCCTCCTCTCTCCGCCTCCTCTCTATCTCCTCCACCTCCTATCTTCACTCTTTACTCTTCTCCTCTAACTTTCATTCCCCTTTTTCCTTTACTCTCCCTCCTTTCTCTTTTCTTTCACCCTCCCTCCTTTCTCTTTTCCTTCACCCTCCTCCTTTGCTCTTTTCCTTCACCCTCCCTCCTTTCTCTTTTTCCTCCACCCTCCCTCTTTCTCTTTTCCCTCCACCTCCTCCTTCTCGTTTCCTTCACCTTCGCCCCCTTTTCTCTTTCCTCCACCCTCCCTCCCTTTCCCTCTTTTCCTCCACCCTCCTCTTTCTGTTCTTTTTCCTTCACCCTCCCTCTTTAATCTTTTCCCCTCCACCTCCCTCCTTTCTCTTTTCCTCCCTCATCCTTTCTCTTTTCCTTCAACTCCTCCTTTATCTTTTCTTCACGCCTCCCTCCTTTGCTCTTTTTTCTCCACCCTCGCCTCTTTCTCTTTTTCCTCCAACTTCCCTCTTTCTCTTTTCGCTCACATCCACCTTTTCTCTTTTCCTCACCCTCCCTCTTTCTCTTTTCCTCCAACCTCCCTCCTTTCTCTTTTTCCTTCACCTCCCTCCTTTATCTTTTCCTTCACCTCCCCTTTCTCTTTTTCCTCCACCCTCTCTCCTTTTCCTTTTTTTCACCTCCCCCTTTCCTTTTCCTCCACCCTCCTCCTTTCTCTTTCCTCCATCCTCCTCCTTTCTCTTTTCCTTCACCCTCCCTCCTTTCTCTCCCTCTCTCCCCCTCCTCTCCCCCTCCTCGTGACACTAAAGTCCTCGGCTAGTTTTCTTGGAGCTGGAAGTAAAGGTGGGATTGAGACAGGAAGTGACGCTGGGAGATATATAGAGTAACAATCATTACTATAGAGTAACATTCAGTCATTCCGTTAATGGGTTTAACCCTTTCAGTACAAGCAGCTTCGGTTATCGCGGTGGCTGCCGGACCCCCCTTCGCCTGCATGTAATCTGTGGAGTAGAGGAGAATACTCGGGTCACAGAGACACCGGGACTCTGTCTGTCTGTCTGCTACTGATAGACTCGCTAGATTTTCACCAGACGCAGGGGCCTGTCCTACACATTGTAACCCATGTCACCTGTGTTAATGCAGGGGGACACAGCCTAACCATTTTAGGGCGACTGAACCGACGATGCAGAGCAGTGAATTTCCCAGTAAATGCACAGAGCAGAGACCATTAATGGAGCATCTGATGGACTCTGTGAGGAGGAACATGGACAGGAACCAGGTGTCTGAAAGGATCCTGAATCTCACCCTGGAGATCATCTGCCTGCTGACCGGAGAGGTGAGGGGGCCGGGAACTCCGCAGGAAGGTCACCGATACCTGACTGTTCCTGATAATATATCAGAGCGTTCAGGATGGGTATTTTTGGGTCTTCTGTATGCAGATCTCTTGTTATTACTAAAAATATAGGACAGTCATGCAATATTTTGGGTGACTTTTCCAGCCCAAACACCACACTGAGCTGATGCTTTATGGCAATGCTAATGAAGTCCGTTCCTTCATAGACTTTCATTAGTCAGAGAGTCCTATTGGTGATTAAGACTGAGCCATTCTATTATTCCGACACACAGTATGATAAGGAGTTGGGGGTTTAGTAGATCGGGGATCAGAACCTTGGCAAGAATGCAACTGTGTCCTGGGGACACCGATCTCCATTAGAAAGGTACAGTGTGACCAGGAGGGCCGTAGAATGTCCTCCTGACGCAGGGATTGGGTTTCACAGACTATTCCCGTAGTTTTACGATTCCGCACTTGTTACTGTATCTGCCCAGTATTATGACATCATACCTCACTGCGCGAGTTATGAATTAATCTCCCAAAAAATAGGATTATATTATTATGAAGAACCCCGGGGAGGATCGTCCGGCAGAAAAAGCTTTCAGGATCCAGAGTCCATTCCTGGCGCCTCCAGCATCCTCGCTGATAGATAAGAGGAACGATGACAACGAAACCCCGGAACCGGCCGATAATAACGATCCCCAGGAGACGGGGGAGGTGAGCTCCGCGGGGAACGGGACGTTATACAGTAACACCGAGGCGGGTGTCTGGATGGTGACGGCTCATTGTGTGTCTCAGGTTCCTGTAAGGTGCGATGACGTCGCTGTCTTCTTTTCCTCGGAGGAGTGGGAGTATTTAGAAGGACACAAGGAGCTTTATGAGGACGTCATGATGGAGACCCACCAGCCCCGCGGCTCTCCGGGTAAGAGTTTTATAACTGGCGTCCAATGGGTAGGACGGGGATTTATTCCGGTCACACAGACTGAGAGCTGTATAATAAAAGGTGTGGATCATCGCATCGAGGTTTTAGTAAGAATAAAAGGCCAACCGCTGAGCTTCTCTGCAGATGCGGCTCGAACGCTGATGTACAGTGAGAGAATTTCTCTTGCATCCTGACTGGTGTGTGTGGTGCTTCGGCAGACCCTTTCCCCCCAGAGGAGCACCTTTACCCCGAGAACAGGAATGGCTAGGCTATGAGGAAGGCAGCGATGTCTTTACAGCAGGAGATGGGGTCGCATGGGTCTTATCTGCTGCATGTAAATTCTATTGAAATTTGGTTAAACTCTCAGGGGCCTTTGGAATGTAAGATGTTCCATTGGGTTTCTTCTCCAGGAACTGTTGAGTTAGTTGAGTTAGTTAAACAGTTTAACCCGCACGGTCTAGCGTGTAATAACTTGCTGCTTCCGACGTTGCTGTAGAACATGTTATAGAAAATGACATCAGCGCGCTTGGTTCCAACAGATGATGCCGCGGGGAGAAATACATCCGAAAGCGGCTTTCAAACCAGGCGAAGAACAAAATGTCCCAAAAGGAATCAGCAACGCTCTGCGCAGGGGAGATCTGAACAAAACGCGACGGAGGCCTCGGTCTCCTGTAAAGACGGAGACATCATGGACATCGTGGTTTACACGGCCATAGACCATACAGGGGCAGAATATTCATCGCAGTATGTATCTGCGCGTAGCAAGGAACCGTCCGTCTCATCAGACTGCCAGGGGAAACGGACTTATTACTGCTCTGAGTGTCCAAAATCCTTTTCTGACCATTCAGAACTTGCTAAACATCAGATGCTTCACGACGATGACCGGCTGACCTGCCCAGACTGCGGCAAACAGTTCTTAAGTAAATCAAACTTAGAGAGACACTACATGATTCACACCGGAGAGAGACCGTTCGAGTGCGTAGACTGCGGGAAGAGCTTCACCGATAAATCAAACCTCGCTCAGCATCAGAGGGTCCACACGGGGGAGAAGCCGTTCTCTTGCTCTCATTGCCAGAAGAGCTTCACCAACAAATCAAAGCTTGTGAGACATGAAATGGTTCACACGGGGGTCAAACCGTTCACCTGTTCGGATTGCGGGAAGAGTTTTACCGACAATTGGAAGCTCGTCTCCCACCAGAAGGTCCACACGGGAGAGAAGCCGTTCACGTGTCCGGATTGTGGGAAAAGCTTCCACCAAAAGTCGCATCTCGTCGAGCACCAGAAGGTTCACGATGTAGAAAAATCGTACTCGTGCTCCGAGTGCGGGAAGCGCTTCACCTATAGCTCGCACCTCGAGAAACACAGGAGGCGACACACCGGCGAGAAGCCGTATTCCTGCTCCTACTGCGGGAGGTTTTTCACTCAAAAATCTAATCTACTCCGGCATCACATAGTCCACACGAGAGAGAAGCCGTTCCCGTGCTCGCAGTGCGGGAAGTGTTTCACTCAAAAGGCAACCCTTCTAAAGCACCAGAAGATCCACCAAGCCAACGAGCTGCTGCTGCTGTGAATGAGGGAAAAGCGTTAAGTTCAGCAAATCTTTTATTATAATTCCCATATTAGACGAAATAAAACAATAAGCAGAGGATGCCAGAGGAGGAGTAAAAAAAGTATATCGACAATCTAGTTCTAATTAGTCTTCTAGAGTATAAATCCACCTATTCCAGACGTGATATTTGATCGGATCTGGACGAGGAAACTCCGGTTTGCATCGGGACGGGACTTGATCAATCGAAGTAGACCGGTCTAACGGGGCTTTTTGTCTTCTAGCTATGACTACTTTAGTCCCAACAAAGACCTATTTAGATGCTGTCTCAGATTTCTTATTCTACCATAGCTGACCAAGCCTTTGGAGGCCAGAAATGACCAAGTGCCACCAAGATGCCCCACCAGACGCGTAGAATGTGCCCACCTCTTTCTCGCATCTGCGACATTTATCTGAGGATTGAGGGGTACATCGTTGTCGGCCTACTTGGTACCATAGCCAGAAATTCATGACCTCTTTCTTCATTAGGTCTGATAGCATCCATCTTTTTTGAGAGGAGAGTTCAGACCTTGTGCATTTATGGATATAAACTGGGTGATAAGAAGCAAAACTCAAACATCCCTCTCTATCCGACATCCTGGACATCAGGATGGGACCTCAGTGGACCCCGTAACCGTCCGTCAGTGGAACTTCCACAACGGGGTATCCAGATACAAATAGAAATAATCAGATATAGCCTCGCTGCAACCACCGACGACATCGAGGAGGCGTCTTTGGCCGCGCCGCGTGGAGACGGGAGGAGAAAAAAAAACTATTGAAATAAACCTTTCGTTAGTGAATTATTCACAAAAGTGCAATTAATGAAGAACAGGCCTTAGGTTATTTCTATTATAAAGTTCATTAAACTAATTACATATAATTATAAAGAACTATCGGCTCACACCGAGTTTAAAGGATCCCAAACGTATAACGTACATTTTTATGGATGAATTTGATAAAATATAATTATCAATAAGAAACCCCAAATTATACCCAGGAACGAATCCTGAACAAGTCAATAATAATGATAAAATCCAATTGATTTGTACAAAAAAAAATATTCCCAAAAGTAAAATATATCTTTATAGATTAATTTGTCAAGAGATTGAGGAATATTCCTGATTTGGGAACCCAAATTATACCCATAGGATCGAAAAAACAAAACAAATGTGTAACTTATATAATTTAATAGTCGTGTATAGTTAATAATACTTTAATAATTATAACGTTAAGGTAAAGCGCATTCTTTATTAATTCATTTAGCAGGATTAACAGATTTGATAATATATTTGTAATTTAGAAACCCAAATTTAGGAGGAAAAATGTAAAAAAAAATAAAAAATCTAAGGCTAAGGTAGATAGAAAAAGCTTTATTGTAAAATCCAATAAATGCTAATTCCAATGAAAAAAGGCTTTGTTAATAAGATAATTTTTATAAAAAAGGGCTATGCCAACAAAAAACATAAATTTACAGAAATTCCTCATTAATCTTTAGTTAACCCCTCGTTGGTTTTGGAGGAAGTCCCCATTTGTATCGGATGTTTTGTTTTCCGAAGGAGTTGGTTCCACTCGTGGACGATCTCCAGGCTTTCCGTGTCTTTGTAAATATCGTCTCGTCTTCTATTTTCTCTCGAAGCCGCCAGGACCTTCTCTTTAAAGTTGTGAGAACGGAAGCTTCTGATCGCATCCCGTGGCGAGATCGGTCGGTTTGGAAATCCTGCGGTAACGATTTAGGATATTGGTTTCTTCCTCCGGGTTTAACCCGAGATCATAAAAAAATAGAAATCCTAATAGTTGTAGCGTTATTTCCTCCTGATTGTTCTGTTTTTCTTTTTTCAATAAAGCTTGTTTCATATGAGCATGTTCCTGTTTGTCTTCTATTATTTAAGTGTCATTGGCCAGGACCAGTATGATAACTTTCAACTTTCCGTCAGCTTTGCTTCTGATCTGGCATCTTGCTCTTCGGCAAGCAGGGCTCCATTGACCTGCATTGCTGATCGCAATGCATGTGATCAACCAGCAGGGGGAGTCTAGGGAGACCCTGCTGAATCTCTCCTGTCCTCTAGTGACCATCCGGCGGGCGTCGAAGGGAATGCGTCAATCGGGCATTCTTTGTGGTAAAGTGTACCGGCGCCCGTGCATGATGATGAGGACATGGCAGAGATCCACGGGGCCGATGGGATCCACCCAAATCGTTGGGAGACTTAATTAACCAGCGACTATCAGCAGGCGTCGGTCCAGAAGATTGGAAGTTGGAAATTGTAGAACCGCTTCAACAAAAGGGTAGCAGGGAAGACTCGGCTAACTACAGACCAGTAAGCCTTACGTCAGAATGGCAGAATTTTTAAGATTTGGAGTGAAATAAATGAATAATTATATAAATTGTAAAGGAGAAGCTCAGCTCATAAACTAATGATTTTCCCAAGACTGTCACTCATATGGCTCTCTGCACTCTCTACTACAACTCCCAGCATGCTGCGGGCGCCCCCAGTAACCATAGCGACAGATTCCTGGCCGATGGTCTAAGGACACCGAAGCTCTAAACACAGAAGATACAATGTTTCTGAAATTGCGTCTCCACCGGAGGAGCCGTTTTGAATGTTTCTAACCAGGTCTCCATGACAAAAATATGGCGGCTGGTTTAGAAACGAAGAAGGCACGGAGTCAATGGGTTTACGCTCTGCTGTTGTCGCGATCTCTAGTGGATAGAACTCTTCACAGAAACCGCCCACAATGAGAATGAGGTTTGAAACGCAGCCGATGGTAGCTTCGTGAAACGCAGGCACCTCCCGTTAGTGACTTCCGGTTTGATTGGGCTCAGTGATAATCGGGAGGCGGAAGGTGCAGGTTGGTTTGTGGTGTCGGTGTTCCGGGTTTTGTTTCTGTCTCTTCTCTCACAAACCTCTCCAGTTTTAGTCAAATACGGACCTCCTTTATCTCCCCCTCTCCTCTTTATCTCCTCCCCGCTTCCCCCACCTCCTTTCACCATTCTCTCTCCCTTTCTCTCCCTCCACCCCCCTTCTTCCCCCAACCCCCTCTCCTCCTCCATCCCCTTCTTATCCTGCTCTTTCCGGGTTCCCTCTTCCAATCCTACCGCTTTCCTCTCTCCCTGCTCCTCCTTTCCTTCCTCTCCTTCATCTCTCCCTCTACCTCTCCCAACTCTCTCTCCCCTTTAACCTTTCACCCCTCCTTCCTTCATTACTTTTTCATCTCATCCTCTCTTTCTCCCCCAATCCCCTCTCTTTCTCCCATCCCCTCTCTTTCTCTTCAGACCGCTCCACTCTTCTCAGCTCCGCTCCCCTTCTCAGTCCTCCCCGTCTCCCTTCTCCTCTCCCCCTTCTCTCTCTCCCTCTCTCTCTCCGCCCTCCTCTCCCCCTCTTCTCTCTCTCCACTCTCTCCCCTCCCATCAAGGGCCTGTCCTACACATTGTAACCCATGTCACCTGTGTTAATACAGGGGGGGACAGCCGTGCCAGCTGCGTGTGTCTCATTGCAGGGGGACCCCAGACCCACGTGTAATACGGGTGTCTCCCCATTTTAGGGCGACTGAGCCGACAATGCAGAGCAGTGAATTTCCCAGTAAATGCACAGAGCAGAGACCATTAATGGAGCATCTGATGGACTCTGTGAGGAGGAACAAGGGCAGGAACCAGGTGTCTGAAAGGATCCTGAATCTCACCCTGGAGATCATCTGCCTGCTGACCGGAGAGGTGAGGGGGCCGGGAACTCCGCAGGAAGGTCACCGATACCTGACTGTTCCTGACCATATATCACAGAGTGCCATTGTTGTCAGTGATATTTCGGGTGACTTTCCCGGCTCAATCACCACACTGAGCTGATGCTTTATGGCGATGCTAATGAAGCCCGTTCCTCCATAGACTATCATTAGTGAGAGAGTCCAACTAGTTGATTAAGACTGAGACATTCTGTTGTTCCCCACAGGCAGTTTAGTAGATTGAGGCTCAGATAACAGAGTGAGAATCATACAAATGGCTGATATGCAGCTGTCTGAAAACTTTATATTATGGGGCAAAAAAGAATAGAAATCCTCTTAATTAATCTCCCAATAAATAGGATTATATTATTATGAAGAACCCCGGGGAGGATCGTCCGGCAGAAAAAGCTTTCAGGATCCAGAGTCCATTCCTGGCGCCTGCAGCATCCTCGCTGATAGATAAGAGGAACGATGACAACGAAACCCCGGAACCGGACGATAAGAACGATCCCCAGGAGACGGGGGAGGTGAGCTCCGCGGGGAACGGGACGTTATACAGTAACACCGAGGCGGGTGTCTGGATGGTGACGGCTCATTGTGTGTCTCAGGTTCCTGTAAGGTGCGATGACGTCGCTGTCTTCTTTTCCTCGGAGGAGTGGGAGTATTTAGAAGGACACAAGGAGCTTTATGAGGACGTCATGATGGAGACCCACCAGCCCCGCTGCTCATTGGGTAAGAGGTTTATAACTGGCGTCCAATGGGTAGGATGGGGGGGTTTATTACGGTCATGTTTGTAGCAGAGAATATCGGTAACCGTGTCCCACGCAAGAGACAGAAACGTGCAACGAGGAATTAACTCGTGTGCTTATCACGGACATTCGACGGCTGGTGTCTTCACGGTCCTTTCTTCTCACGGGCGCTTATTGGAGGCGAGTCTAGCTGAAGCTTTATTAAGTGAGGCTCCACTTTACAATACTCTTGGTAGTTGGGGGTCCAGTAATTAATGAAAATGAGCAGGTGTGATATATGATGCCCCCCCCCGGCAATGAAGTCTTTATTTTCACTCAATGCATTTAACCCCCATATGCACATTATTTAAGGTGTTATTATTTTTTCGTGTTTTGGAGGAATTATATGTTATAAGTTCTGATTAAAAGTTAAAATGTATTACTTATAATTTTTTAAGCTATCTCCATAACGATATTGACGGAGGGTTCAGAGGAGGCGACTAAAATGGGGAATATAGCAAAGTCTAAGATCTCAATAAATCCATCTCGGAGCCGGGATACAGTGAGGGGATTAAACGTGCGCGGGATAGACGTACGGCTCCTGAATCTAAGACAAGACCAACGACTGATTAAGGTTTGAGTCTTTACAGCAGGAGAAATGGGGGGAGTAGACGAGGGCCGAATGTAACTTATTGATGGTCCTTATTGAACTTTGGTTAAACTCTCAGGGGCCTTTGGAATGTAAGATGTCCCATTGGGTTTCTTCTCTGAGAACGGTTGAGTTGGACGGTTATACCGTGGAGTCTAGCGTGTAATAACTTATAGAAAATGATCTAACGTCAGCGCGTTTGGTTCCAACAGATGATGCCGTGGGGAAAAACACATCTCAAGGATATGGCGGCGCCGTTTCTCCACCACATGATGTAACCGAAACTGGACTTCAAACCAATCGAATAACAAAATGCCCCAAAAGAGATCAGCAACGCTCTGCACAGGGGAGGTCTGAGCAAAACGCGACGGAGGCCTCGGTCTCCTGTAAAGACGGAGACATCATGGACATCGTGGTTTACACGGCCATAGACCATACAGGGGCAGAATATTCATCGCAATATGTATCTGCGCGTAGCAAGGAACCGTCCGTCTCATCAGAAGGAGACCTTCTGCCACCTACAGAATACACGCAGACGGAATATCCAACTTATGCAAAGCTGGAACCTGTCTCGTGTGAAGAAGGGAATCTCACGGACAACAGTATTTCTATGCCCACGGAGTATACAGCTGTTCATATCAAGGAGGAAGAGACCTTCGATGAAGAAGCACATTTCTCTGGCGCTTGTATGCAGGCGGAATACGTTCCTGAGAGTTACGGAGAATCCTGGCACAATAACGGTCATCAACTTGTAACGCATGCAGGCTTTCCAGATCTAAACTTCAGCGGCCATATTGATTCCTATAACATGGTATCCGGTGACACGAGTCATGAAATGGGGATTTATAGCTGCTCTGATTGTCCAGAATACTTTAGCAACAGCTTTGAACTTGCTAACCATCAGACAATTCACAAGCTCAACAAGCTGACCTGCTCAGAATGCGGGAAACGGTTCTTAAATAAATCCAGCTTTGAGAGGCATTACATGATTCACACCGGGGAGAAGCCGTTCGTATGTTTAGACTGCGGGAAGAGCTTCACCGATAAATCAAAGCTGGTCCGACACCAGAGGGTCCACACGGGGGAGAAGCCGTTCTCTTGTTCTCAATGCCAGAAGAGCTTTACAGACAAGTCAAAGCTTGTGAGACATCAGATGGTTCACTCGGGGGTGAAGCCCTTCACCTGCTCCGATTGCGGGAAGTGTTTCACCGACAAATGGAAGCTCGTCTCCCATCGACGGATTCACACCAGAGAGAAGCCGTTCATGTGTCTGGAATGTGGCAGATGCTTTACTCAAAAATCACATCTTTTTAAACACCAGAGAATCCACCAAGCTGATAGATACTTGCCGTGAGAAAAATTTTACATTTACAAACAGTGTTACGGGGCTAAATGTTATGGTTATTCCAAAAAAAAAGTCTTGTGGGGGAGGGGGAGTGAATTGTTAACAATAAACAAATTGTTTTGTAATCCTTATATTTATTATTTCAATCTGTTAATTCCCCCATCCGCCGGTTGCGTTATATTAGAAGGAGGTTAATTCCACCATCCGCCGGTTGCGTTATATTAGAAGGAGGTTAATTCCACCATCCGCCGGTTGCGTTATATTAGAAGGAGGTTAATTCCACCATCCGCCGGTTGCGTTATATTAGAAGGAGGTTAATTCCACCATCCGCCGGTTGCGTTATATTAGAAGGAGGTTGGTTCCACCATCTGCCGGTTGCGTTATATTAAGAG
>VKOC01027554.1:0-13646 GCA_009364415.1 Spea multiplicata
CTTCATCTACTGTCCAGGGATATCTCGATGAAAAGAAAATTCTATTGATTCCCCCGAGAAAAGTTTATCGATCCCCTCGATAGTCGTGGACAGGGACAGTCACTGGAAAGCAGGGGTCGGGGGCCCTGGATGTGAAACTGCAGCAAGGATAGAATCCGATCACAAAAAAAAAAATGTATCGAGAAATCGGTGGCTAAAAAGGACTCCTACCTTTTGGCTTTTGGAGAATAGACTTCTCTTCTCAGCAGGAGGCTCCAGGAACTTCAAGAGGAGCGCAGCCCTGGTGTGGAGAAAGGAGAAGTGATGGAGAACCCGGCAGAATTCCCAGAAACACTCAGATCCTGGCAGGAAAAGTCTCAGATTCCCAGAGACAAGTTATGGAATCCCAGAGCAGACCCCAGCCAGTGACCAGGGCCCCCGGGAACATGGAGATCAGGAGGACACATCCATGTGCCTACAGAAATCAGGAGGCGGAATCATAGCGATCGCAGAAATCAGGAGGCGCAATCATATCGATAGCCGAAATCAGGAGGTGGAATCATAGCGATCTCAGAAATCAGGAGGCTGAATCATAGCGATTGCAGAAATCAGGAGGCTGAATCATAGCAATCTCAGAAATCAGGAGGCTGAATTCATAGCGATCTTCCACGAAAATCAGGCAGGCAAGAATCATTAGCGATTGCAGAACAATCAGGAGGCTCGAATTCATATGCAATCTCAGAAATCAGGAGCGACTGAACATTCATAGCGATCGCAGAAATCAGGAGTGGATATCATAGCTGACGCAGAAATCAGAGGCTAATCATTAGCCGATCCGCAGAAATCAGGAGCAGAGATCATAGCAGATTGCACGAAATTCAAGACGCTTGGAAATCATAGCAATCTCAGAAATCAGGAGGCTGCAATACATAGCGATCGCAGAAATCCAGGAGGTAGGGAAATCGTACGGCAATTGCAGAATCAGGAGGCGGGCGGAATCATAGCGATTGCAGAAATCAGGAGGCTGAATCATAGCGATGGCAGAAATCAGGAGGCTGAATCATAGCAATCTCAGAAATCAGGAGGCGGAATCATAGTTTAAACGGAAATCTGGAGGCTGAACCGTGGTGCACACAAAGCGTACGTTTGGAGAATAAATGACAAGAAGAACGTGCAGAGAAGGGGTTAAGCCCTCGTGCACTCAGCAGCACGGTGATTGATTACGGTGCACGGGCAGGGTTTGGGAATTGGGGTTACCCAGAAAGTCACTTATTCCAGGCATGAGAATCCCGGCGCTCTTCTCCCTGCTCCGCGCCCCTCTGCGCCTCGCACGGAGGGCTTGCACGCTCTTTTGTCTGCGCTCCCCTCCTAGGACGCGCGGGGGAGATCGGAAGGGCTGCTGGGCTTTAGTACAGGTGGTTGGAGGAATGGCAGCGACGCCGAGCTGTCGGTGAGTTCTGTCTCCTGATGGACGGAGCAGAGAAGCGGGGAGTCTTACCGGGGGGCTTCTCTCAATCAGCGATCCCGGTCTCTGCCTTCTCTCGTTTTCCCATCTTTTCTCTTTTTATCCATTTTTCTCTCTCTGCCCTCCACTCGCCTTCCTCGGTTCCCTCTCTCCCCATCTATCCTGGTTTTTTTTTGTTGCTTTCTACCCCCCCCCAAAACGTCTTCCTCCGCACTCTCACCCACTCTCTCTCCAGCTCTTTCCTTAAATGTCTCGTTTTCTCACATTCCACTCACCCCTCTCTCCCTCTCCCCAGATCTCTTCTTCCTCCTCCTCATCCTCTCCTTTTTTTCATCTATCTCTCTATCTCTGGTTTCGTTCCTTGCAACCTGTTCTTACCCCTCCTTCCCTCCTTCCCAGTATCATCTCCCCTCCTCCTCCTCCTCTCCTCTCCTCTCGCTGCTCTCCTACCTTCTAATAAAAAAATTATTTTTTGCCTTTAACGATTTTTTTCCACGATTTCTCCGATTAGATCTCCGACCTTTGTGCTCCCTTCTCTCTCCGAAGGAAAAAAGACTCCTTTACCCTCCATCTTCCAGGAACCATTAACCTTTCCACTGCCAAACTGCCGTGCGGCCCCAGGGAGCACAGAATATAATAAGAATTTTTATTTTTTTTTACCCATTCTTGCCTATTTTGTGGCTATTTTGCGCCACCATCATAACCCAGCAAATCCAATGTCGTCGGATACATTGTAATGTTTGATCGGATCCTGCAGTTCTTTAGTTTTTTTGTAACTCCGACACAGAGATGGCTAAAGGCGGCAAACGTCCCACATATTGCCGTACAGCGTCGGTACCGGTCCTTAGTGTCCTAAGTCCGCCCGGGAAGGACAACATCAACTGCAGAAATGAGTGTAATGTAAGGAAGTTTTACTTTACTGAGAGTGTGGTTGATAATTGGAGCCACCTCCCAGCAGAAGTGGTAGAGGGTAATACAGTGAGGGGATTAAACATGCATGGGATAGACATCCGGCTCCTGAATCTAAGACGAGACCCATGGCTCTCCCCGATCCCCGATCCCCGTCTCTCCTACTCTCTGGTTTGCCCCTCCTGGCCATTCCTCTTGAATAAAAAGCCCCTTATCGCTCCATATTAAATCACATGCACTGATAACAGCTGATGTTTGGCAATGCTTTCCTTTCACCCCCACTCACATCACTCACAACAGGGACGGCCGCCCACCATAAAGCAACGGCAAGACCACAATAAAGAAACCATAAAGAAGGGGTCTGGCTGAGGATGATGGGAGTAGCCATACAATAGCAGGTAGAAGTTTCCCGAGGCCGTGTCAGAGAGCCAAAAACACGAAAACGGCCTCCTAAATGTGGCCAAAGGAGGTGAAATTATACGTTAGAAGAAATAGGGGAATCTTCCCAAAAATGTAACCCTGTGGAGGTGGCCATTTTGTAAAAGCGGTGGCTTCGCCCCCCTTCCCCCCCCGATGTGTACGGGTTCGGATTGGCGCCGTTCTTCTAGGAATGGGGAGGGGAGAGCGGTTTTGGGCAGACGATTTATGAAGCTCCGGAGCGTGGGAGAATCTGGGAATTCCCTCCTGCTGCCGGGATACCCCCCCCCCCGACTCGCACCCCCCCTCCCCACATCCATGCCAGTTTATGTGATGAGGGGACCTTGTTGCTAAGCAACCTCCTCCTGGGAACTATGGTCTGACTCTCAACTAGGCCTCAGCAAATGCATCCATCCACCAGCACACGCAAAAAGCTACAGGCCGGGTCCACACGCGTGTGGTGACGAGTTACGTGTGCAGTCGCTTACAGACACGAGACAAGAGTTTAAAGGGACAGCACGGATACAAGAGATGAGATCCATAAATGCCACATGTCCCTGTTAAGTTTGTCCAGTCCCTCGCCCAAACCACGGATGCCTCCTTTTCCTCTCTTACTGTAATTCTTTCCTCCTCTTTTCTTTTTTACTGTGCCTGATGCTCCTCTTTCCTCTCTGCTGCCCCTCTGTCCCCCCCCGATGCCCCTTTCTCCCCTCCTCTGGGGGGGTATGAGGGGATCGCAGGGTTCTATAGCCCTAAAAGCCCCGAAAATGTGTATAGAAAAAGCAGGAAACGGCTTTTTAAACTAAACGGGGTAAATAAACCCCATTATTCTTCTTCTAGATACCCCCTTAGTTACACAAATACCCCTGCCCTAGCCCCAGACCCTAAAACAAAAGCGCCCCTTAAAAGCAGCTGTACCCCGTTCCCCACTTATAGGCGATCGATAAATCTGCAGGACTTTCCTGTGCTGTCGGGGAACGAACGCCGCCGAGCGCACGTATAATTAACCCTTTCTTTTCAGTCCCGACGGACGCAAAGAGATTGAAAAGCTTCACGGCTGCAAGGGGTTAACAGCGGATGCAGAAATTCCCCCTGCTAATCCATCACACCGTGTATCGCTGAGCGTTCCGGGCCGATAATCAATAACCTCTTGTTTTCTAACGAGATCGAGGAGAAATCAAGTGAAATATTCCATCTTTGTGTCCGGGAAATCTATGGATAAATAAATATCATCGCTGGAATTCACAGCCGTCGGGGAAGCGATGGATGGCTCTTCAATCTGACGATAAAACATAAATTGGCTCTGGATGATGGGAGATGTAGTCAAAGCATGCCTATGCCGTGCCTTAATGTACGGAGCCGAACCCGATACATATTAACCCTTTAATAGCCCATCACGCAGAACCTATCGCAACGACTCGCTAATGGCCACAGCCGAACGCCTCTAATAAGGGTCCATGGCTTCAGGATATATTTTGAATGGAGTCACCTGTGTCCAAGCAGGGATTCCAGGAGAAAAGCACCAATCAGGACGCTCAGATATCATCAAATCAGAGAAGAGAAAAATGAAGGTAGGCTCCAGAACCAAAATTTGCCCCATTAAATTTGTCGAAGACCCCTGAAATATTCCAGAGTTTCCTGCACCCCCCCCCCCCAGCCTTGGGACTCGAAGGGTAAAAAAGTCAGCACTTTACTCAATCTCCAGAAAAAACTATCAATAATTTTCCCATTTCAGTGATAGGTTTGGAACGTGTCGGGTTTAATAAATGATCCGTCTCCCAGAGACTTATTAGTGGCCGCGGCGTCTCGGGGGTCACGCGTGTAACCGGCAGCCATTTTTATCCTTTTAGCTGAAATTGAGGTCAGGGCAGGGGCCCCAGGAGACTGCAAAGGAACTGCAGTGAGCAAAAGGGGCTTAAGATGCAAAATATGCAAACCCAAATATATATATATATCTGATTAGTGAGAATTTTAATTTTACCACTTTTAAGTCAATTCATACGAATGTCCTACAAACAAGGAGGGGCCCCCTGTTTATGGCGATACTGGCACAGCGATTAAGGTTTCTAAAAAAAAGTCTTTAGAATTATCATTAAACTATACATTTTTTAAACCACTAAGATTTTTATGAACGGATTAAGGGAAGGACGGAGGAACGTAAACCGTTCTTAAAATCGCCCTCAATTCTGTGTGCAGCTTGAGGAGTCTAAAATACCCGTACGGCAGCTCCATCCATTGCTCAGGTTCAACCCAAAACATTCTTCTTATCAAACGGTAACAGCTAATTTTAGTCAACAGAATCAAAAACAGAGACAAAGAGAAATTTAATAAGAGTGCATTTTATTTTATATTAAATTTAATATAAAGGCTGGATAGTCCAACTAATTGTGCCTCACAGCTGGTCGTGGTGATGGCTACCTCTGAACTCACGAAGAGTCACCCTTCAGCACTCAGGAGAGGAAAAACCCCCTTTGGGGGAAACCTCTGGGGAACCATGGCTTGAAGGATTGTCCTTCCCTCTGGACACTAAGAGGTTAACTGTGTATTTATACCTGTAGAGAAGAAAAAGCAAGAACATTTTGACAAACAAAAGCTGAACATGGTAACACAAAGCTTTGGTGTATGATTGCCCCCCACCCAAGCTGATTTCCTTGCCTTCTCTACCCTTTGTTTATTCCTTTCTTAATTTCTCCCTAATTTTGCCATAAAATCTCTTGTTTCTACTCATAATATTAAGCTAGTTTCTCCCCCCTCAGCCTCTAACGCTAAAGGCTAAATAGACGCATGCAGTTTGGGCCTCGCCATCAGCCGAAGGTTTTCCTGTAAATAAAAGTAGATATAGTAAACGTCGATTTACTACAGCGATCACCGACGCTCTCGTGACAAAGTCAATGTTTTAAAACACTGCCTTTCTCTCTGAGTCGCCCTCTGTACTTCACACGCTGATCGTGAGGTACGGAGAGTGAAGCAGCGTTACAGAGCATTCCAGAGGGCCCTAAAAATTCATTTTATTGAGAATTAACCCTTCCCATGCCGTGCTGATCACAGTAATAAACTGCGATCAGTGTTCTCTTACATTGTACTGCTCAGATTTTTTTATCTTCTTTTGTGGGATTTTTTTTAAATTGTATTATTTAGGTGAGTAACTGGGTGGGATCAATGGGTTCGTCCGACTCTCCTCAAGTCTTCCCTGTCCTCTTCTCCCTCTGTTTTCTTTCATTGTCCGCTTCTCCCCCTATCTTCTTCTACTTCCTCTTCTTCTCATGTAATTCTTCATCCGCTTCTCCTAGTGTCTTCTTTCTTTATAAGCTTTTCCCTGTATCTTCTTCTATTTCCTCTGCTTCTCCCCCTATCTTCTTCTACTCCCTCTTCTTCTCATGTCTTTCTTCCTTCGCTTCTCCCCGTGCCTTCTTTCTTCATCCTCTATTCCCTGTGACTTTTTTCTTCGTCCCTTCTTGGTTCATTTCCAGAAGAGTAGATATAGTAGACGTTGATTGAAAACCCGCGGCATGTTAAGGAGTTTAGTTATATACAAAGCGGGGATGTATTAACCCCTTTGTGTCTTTATGAAGAGTGAAATCGTTATGTAGTTAAGTGGACTGCGCTCCATGCGCACAGCGATCACCGACGCTCTAATGACAAAGTCAATGTTTTAAAACACTGCCTTTCTCTCTGAGTCGCCCTCTGTACTTCACACGCTGATCGTGAGGTACGGAGAGTGAAGCAGCGTTACAGAGCACTCCAGAGTGCGAATCATAGTTTTATAATTTCTCAGGCTTATTTTTCATTTAAAATTTTATTTCCCCATTTGGTTTGTTTTTTTTGTTTGCTTTTTTTGAAGCCCTTTGCTATTGCTTTGATTTCTCGGATCAGTACGTTATACTGCTCAGATTTTGTTTTCTACTTTTGTGGAATTTTGGTAATTGTATTAGTTAGGGGGGTGATTGGTTGGGATCAGTGGGTCATTGTTAGGTCAGTTGGTACACAAAAAATATAAAATCCTGAAAATAAATACCCCCAGGTTTGGCATAAATTTGTTGCAAAATCGCTGCATAAAATGCTTGAAATGGCACCAAATAAAATACCCTGGTTCCTACTTCTCAAAAATACATGGTTTCAATTTTACCCCAAATTGAATTGGGTATTTCACAGATGTCCCAATGGGACTTGAGTGCATGATGACCAGATGTGTGCGTATGATGTTTGTGTGTCTGTGATTGTATAATGTTAGTGTGTGGTGTTAGCATTTCCACAAGAGTAGATATAGTAGATATTGATTTAAAACCCGCGGCAAGTTAAGGAGTTTAGTTATACACAAAGCGGAGATGTTTTAACCCCTTTGTGTCTTTATGAAGAGTGAAATCGTTATGTAGTTAAGTGGACCGCGCTCCATGCGCACAGCGATCACCGACGCTCTCGTGACAAAGTCAATGTTTTAAAACACTGCCTTTCTCTCTGTGTCGCCCTCTGTACTTCACACGCTGATCGTGAGGTACGGAGAGTGAAGCAGCGTTACAGAGCATTCCAGAGGGTCCTAAAAATTCAAGTTATTGAGAATTAACCCTTCCCATTCCTTGCTGATCACAGTAATAAACTGCGATCAGTGTTCTCTTACTGTGTGGTGTGTATTTTTCGTTTAAAATTTTATTTCCCAGTTATTTTTTTACATTTTAAATTTTTTTTTTAAAAAGCCATTTTAATTTAACCCTTGCAGTCCTATGCTATTGCCCGGATTGCTCTGATCAGTACATTGTATTGCTCAGATTTTTTTATCTTCTTTTGTGGGATTTTTTTTAAAATCGTATTAGTTAGGTGGGTAACGGGGTGGGATCAATAGGTTCGTCCGCTTCTCCTCGTGTCTTGTTTCTTAAACCGCTTCTACCCATGTCTTCTTTCTCTGTGTGCTTCTCACTGTGTCTTCTCTGTCCTCTTCTCCCTGTGTCTTCTTTCTTCGTAAGCTTTTCCTTGTATCTTCTTCTACCTCCTCTTCTTCTTTTCATGTCTTTCTTCCTCTGCTTCTCCTGTGCCTTCTTTCTTCGTCTGCTTTTCCCTGTGACTTTTTTCTTCGCTCCTTCTTGGTTCATTTCCAGAAGAGTAGATATAGTAAAACTTGATTTAAAACCCGCGGCAAGTTAAGGAGTTTCGTTATACACAAAGCGGGGGTGTATTAACCCATTTGTGTCCTTATGAAGAGTGAAATCGTCACGTGGTTAAGTGGACTGCGCTCCATGCGCACAGCGATCACCGGCGCTCTCGTGACAAAGTCAATGTTTTAAAACACTGCCTTTCTCTCTGTGTCGCCCTCTGTACTTCACACGCTGATCGTGAGGTACGGAGAGTGAAGCAGCGTTACAGAGCATTCCAAAGGGTCCTAAAAATTCAAGTTATTGAGAATTAACCCTTCCCATTCCTTGTTGATCACAGTAATAAACTGCGATCAGTGTTCTCTTACTGTGTGGTGTGTATTTCTTGTTTAAAATTTTATTTCCCAGTTATTTTTTTACATTTAAAAACTTTTTTGGCCATAAAACCTTTTTGTTTTTAAGCCAATTTAATTTAACCCACTGCAGTCCTATGCTATTGCCCAGATTGCTCTGATCAGTACATTGTACTGCTCAGATTTTTTTATCTTCCTTTGTGGGATTTTTTTTAAAATTGTATTAGTTAGGTGGGTAACTGGGTGGGATCAATGGGTTCGTCCGACTCTTCCCGTGTCCTCTTAGTCCGCTCCTCCTCTTGTCTTCTTTTTTTATCTGCTTCTTCCCGTGTCTTCTTTCTTCATCCCCTTCTGTCTGTGTCTTCTTTCTCTGTATGCTTCTCACCGTGTCTTTCTTCTTCCGCTTCTCCTGTGCCTTCTTTCTTCATCCTCTATTCCCTGTGACTTTTTTATTCGCCCCTTCTTGGTTCATTTCCACAAGAGTAGATATAGTAGATATTGATTTAAAACCCGCGGCAAGTTAAGGAGTTTAGTTATACACAAAGCGGAGATGTTTTAACCCCTTTGTGTCTTTATGAAGAGTGAAATCGTTATGTAGTTAAGTGGACCGCGCTCCATGCGCACAGCGATCACCGACGCTCTCGTGACAAAGTCAATGTTTTAAAACACTGCCTTTCTCTCTGTGTCGCCCTCTGTACTTCACACGCTGATCGTGAGGTACGGAGAGTGAAGCAGCGTTACAGAGCATTCCAGAGGGTCCTAAAAATTCAAGTTATTGAGAATTAACCCTTCCCATTCCTTGCTGATCACAGTAATAAACTGCGATCAGTGTTCTCTTACTGTGTGGTGTGTATTTTTCGTTTAAAATTTTATTTCCCAGTTATTTTTTTACATTTTAAATTTTTTTTTTAAAAAGCCATTTTAATTTAACCCTTGCAGTCCTATGCTATTGCCCGGATTGCTCTGATCAGTACATTGTATTGCTCAGATTTTTTTATCTTCTTTTGTGGGATTTTTTTTAAAATCGTATTAGTTAGGTGGGTAACGGGGTGGGATCAATAGGTTCGTCCGCTTCTCCTCGTGTCTTGTTTCTTAAACCGCTTCTACCCATGTCTTCTTTCTCTGTGTGCTTCTCACTGTGTCTTCTCTGTCCTCTTCTCCCTGTGTCTTCTTTCTTCGTAAGCTTTTCCTTGTATCTTCTTCTACCTCCTCTTCTTCTTTTCATGTCTTTCTTCCTCTGCTTCTCCTGTGCCTTCTTTCTTCGTCTGCTTTTCCCTGTGACTTTTTTCTTCGCTCCTTCTTGGTTCATTTCCAGAAGAGTAGATATAGTAAAACTTGATTTAAAACCCGCGGCAAGTTAAGGAGTTTCGTTATACACAAAGCGGGGGTGTATTAACCCATTTGTCGTCCTTATGAGGGTGATCGTTATGTAGTTTAAGTGGACTGCGCCCTTCGCACAGCCGATCATACCCGACGCTCTCGTACAAGCCAATGTTTTAAAACACTGGCCTTTCCTCTGTGTCCGCCCTCTGTACTTCACACGCTGATCGTGAGGTACGGAGAGTGAAGCAGCGTTACAGAGCACTCCGGAGTGCGAATCATAGTTTTATACTTTGTCAGGCTTATTTTTCATTTAAAATTTTATTTCCCCATTTGGTTTGGGTTTTTCTGCATTTTTTTTTTTTGCATTGATTTCTCTGATCAGTACGTTATACTGCTCAGATTTTTTTTCTGCTTTTGTGGAATTTTGGTAATTGTATTAGTTAGGGGGGTGATTGGTTGGGATCAGGGGGTCATTGTTAGGTCAGTTGGTACACAAAAAATATAAAATCCTGAAAATAAATACCCCCAGGTTTGGCATAAATTTGTTGCAAAATCGCTGCATGAAATGCTTGAAATGGCACCAAATAAAATACCCCGGCTCCTACTTCTCAAAAATACATGGTTTCAATTTACCCCACATTGAATTGGGTATTTCACAGATGTCCCAAATGGGACTTGAGTGCATGATGACCAGATGTGTGCGTATGATGTTTGTGTGTCTGTGATTGTATAATGTTAGTGTGTGGTGTTAGCATTTCCACAACAGTAGATATAGTAGATGTTGATTTAAAAACCGCGGCAAGTTAAGGAGTTTAGTTATACACAAAGCGGGGATGTATTAACCCCTTTGTGTCTTTATGAAGAGTGAAATCGTCATGTGGTTAAGTGGACCGCGCTCCATGCGCACAGCGATCACCGACGCTCTCATGACAAAGTCAATGTTTTAAAACACTGCCTTTCTCTCTGTGTCGCCCTCTGTACTTCACACGCTGATCGTGAGGTACGGAGAGTGAAGCAGCGTTACAGAGCATTCCAGAGGGCCCTAAAAATTCAATTTATTGAGAATTAACCCTTCCCATGCCTTGCTGATCACAGTAATAAACTGCGATCAGTGTTCTCTTACTGTGTGGTGTGCATTTTTCATTTAACATTTTATTTCCCTGTTTGGTTTTTTTTAAAGCCAATTTAATTTAACCCTTGCAGTCCTATGTTATTGCCCGGATTGCTCTGATCAGTACATTGTACTGCTCAGATTTTTTTATCTTCTTTTGTGGGATTTGTATTTAAATGTATTATTTAGAGTGAGTAAACGGGGGGGGGGGATCAATGGGTTCGTCCGACTCTCCTCAAGTCTCCTTAGTCCGCTTCTCCTCGTGTCTTCTTTTTTTTGTCCGCTTCTCCCCATGTCTTGTTTCTTCAACCGTTTTTTTCCTGTGTCTTCTTTCTTCGTCCGCTTCTACCCATGTCTTCTTTCTCTGTATGCTTCTCACTGTCTCTTCTCTCTCCTCTTCTCCCTGTGTTTTATTTCTTCGTCCGCTTCTCCCCATATCTTCTTCTACTTCCTCTTCTTTTCATGTCTTTCTTCTTCCGCTTCACCCTGTGCCTTCTTTCTTCATCCTCTTTTCTCTTTGACTTTTTTCTTCGCCCCTTCTTGGTTCATTTCCACAACAGTAGATATAGTAGATGTTGATTTAAAACCTGCGGCAAGTTAAGGAGTTTAGTTATACACAAAGCGGGGATGTATTAACCCCTTTGTGTCCTTATGATCACCGGCGCTCTCGTGACAAAGTCAATGTTTTAAAACACTGCCTTTCTCTCTGTGTTGCCCTCTGTACTTCACACGCTGATCGTGAGGTACGGAGAGTGAAGCAGCGTTACAGAGCATTCCAGAGGGTCCTAAAAATTCAAGTTATTGAGAATTAACCCTTCCCATTCCTTGCTGATCACAGTAATAATCTGTGATCAGTGTTCTCTTACCGTGTGGTGCGTATTTTTCATTTAAAATGTTATTTCCCAGTTATTTTTTTTACATTTAAAAACTTTTTTGGCCATAAAAACTTTTTTTTTAAAAGCCAATTTAAATTAACCCTTGCAGTCCTATGTTATTGCATGGATTGCTCTGATCAGTACATTGTACTGCTCAGATTTTTTTTATCTTCTTTTGTGGGATTTTTTTTAAAAATTGTATTATTTAGGTGGGTAACTGCGTGGGATCAATGGGTTTGTCCGACTCTCCTCAAGTCTTCTCTGTCGTCTTCTCCCTGTGTTTTCTTTCATTGTCCGCTTCTCCCCCTATCTTCTTCTACTTCCTCTTCTTCTCATGTCTTTCTTCTTCCGCTTCTCCTGTGCCTTCTTTCTTCATCCTCTATTCCCTGTGACTTTTTTATTCGCCCCTTCTTGGTTCATTTCCACAAGAGTAGATATAGTAGATGTTGATTTAAAACCCGCGGCAAGTTAAGGAGTTTAGTTATACACAAAGCGGGGATGTATTAACCCCTTTGTGTCTTTATGAAGAGTGAAATCGTTATGTAGTTAAGTGGACTGCGCTCCATGCGCACAGCGATCACCGACGCTCTAATGACAAAGTCAATGTTTTAAAACACTGCCTTTCTCTCTGAGTCGCCCTCTGTACTTCACACGCTGATCGTGAGGTACGGAGAGTGAAGCAGCGTTACAGAGCACTCCGGAGTGCGAATCATAGTTTTATACTTTGTCAGGCTTATTTTTCATTTAAAATTTTATTTCCCCATTTGGTTTGGGTTTTTCTGCATTTTTTTTTTTTGCATTGATTTCTCTGATCAGTACGTTATACTGCTCAGATTTTTTTTCTGCTTTTGTGGAATTTTGGTAATTGTATTAGTTAGGGGGGTGATTGGTTGGGATCAGGGGGTCATTGTTAGGTCAGTTGGTACACAAAAAATATAAAATCCTGAAAATAAATACCCCCAGGTTTGGCATAAATTTGTTGCAAAATCGCTGCATGAAATGCTTGAAATGGCACCAAATAAAATACCCCGGCTCCTACTTCTCAAAAATACATGGTTTCAATTTACCCCACATTGAATTGGGTATTTCACAGATGTCCCAAATGGGACTTGAGTGCATGATGACCAGATGTGTGCGTATGATGTTTGTGTGTCTGTGATTGTATAATGTTAGTGTGTGGTGTTAGCATTTCCACAACAGTAGATATAGTAGATGTTGATTTAAAAACCGCGGCAAGTTAAGGAGTTTAGTTATACACAAAGCGGGGATGTATTAACCCCTTTGTGTCTTTATGAAGAGTGAAATCGTCATGTGGTTAAGTGGACCGCGCTCCATGCGCACAGCGATCACCGACGCTCTCATGACAAAGTCAATGTTTTAAAACACTGCCTTTCTCTCTGTGTCGCCCTCTGTACTTCACACGCTGATCGTGAGGTACGGAGAGTGAAGCAGCGTTACAGAGCATTCCAGAGGGCCCTAAAAATTCAATTTATTGAGAATTAACCCTTCCCATGCCTTGCTGATCACAGTAATAAACTGCGATCAGTGTTCTCTTACTGTGTGGTGTGCATTTTTCATTTAACATTTTATTTCCCTGTTTGGTTTTTTTTAAAGCCAATTTAATTTAACCCTTGCAGTCCTATGTTATTGCCCGGATTGCTCTGATCAGTACATTGTACTGCTCAGATTTTTTTATCTCTTTTGTGGGATTTGATTTATAAGTGTATTATTTAGCCGTTGCAGTAATGAGGGGCGGGCGCGATCCAATGGGTTCGTCCGACTCTCCTCAAGTCTCCTTAGTCCGCTTCTCCTCGTGTCTTCTTTTTTTTGTCCGCTTCTCCCCATGTCTTGTTTCTTCAACCGTTTTTTTCCTGTGTCTTCTTTCTTCGTCCGCTTCTACCCATGTCTTCTTTCTCTGTATGCTTCTCACTGTCTCTTCTCTCTCCTCTTCTCCCTGTGTTTTATTTCTTCGTCCGCTTCTCCCCATATCTTCTTCTACTTCCTCTTCTTTTCATGTCTTTCTTCTTCCGCTTCACCCTGTGCCTTCTTTCTTCATCCTCTTTTCTCTTTGACTTTTTTCTTCGCCCCTTCTTGGTTCATTTCCACAACAGTAGATATAGTAGATGTTGA